>JALPQI010003102.1:0-94234 GCA_025490895.1 Thaumatotibia leucotreta | reverse complement strand
ACAGAAACAGAAACAATAAGCATAAAGCAAGAAAACGGACTCCTGCTTCAATATGAGCTGCCAGTAGAGCATGACCCACAGATTCAATGGACACGGACACTTACAAAGACTCCTAACAATGCTGTGGTGACAAAAGCTCCTAAGCCAAGAGGCAGGGGGCGACCGAGGAAGTATCCTAACAAACAGGGTCAGATTGGTAAGTTATACAATAAATATTGTTGTTTTACAATCTGACAGTCTAAATTGTAGCAGAAGCCCTAAATCAGATAGCTACACTGAATAGGTCACTTTTTAGGTCTCAAACATAAGTCTAATAGATTTTATCTATATTCTCTGCCTTGCTCTAATTTGTAGTGAAGTGCACATGACCCAAGGTTAAATTTGTGTTTTGCTTTACTGCAAATTTAGCCATAAGGTCATGTTTTTAAGAATAAGTTTCACTCAGTGGGCCAAAAACATGGAAAAAAATCAAGAAAACTTCAAATCACTAAACTGTGGCAGCAAGTTTCTGCGACAATCACACTCACTGCTGGTTTCATTAGCCATACTTATTCAGCCTTTTCCTCAACAATATATTTAAACCTACTACAGACAAATACTTGTTTAAAATTAAAATATGATGATCTAGATGTGTCACCATACCAACGCAAGAAGCAGAAGGAACCACAAAAGGAGCAGGAATCCCTCACTTCGCTGCTGGCCTCCGGCTCCTTGGACCTCAAACAGGAGCCAGGGGAAGAGGAGGAGCCATTTGATGGTGCCGGTTAGTTTTATATGTTCTTTACTTACACTGTTGAAACTAGCGCTGAAAATGATGGAAAAGATCAATGTGTATTTCCAGAATGTATGAGAATTTAGTTTTTTTCTGTTTTTTTTTCGGGCTTTTACAGAAATAATCACTCCTTTCCATCTATTCCAATTGACTTTTCCTCGATGACATCGCGTTCTCCTGGTATAAGTGAAAATTTGACGTAATTCACATTTTTTTTGAGTTGGAAATTAAAGTTTGATTTTCGGAAAAAATACGGAAAAGGTGTTTGGAAAGAAAGGGGATTTAATCCATTTTCAACGCTAGTTGAAACGATCATGAGTGTAAATGAACCTAGAACAGATGTCTGTTCTAGGTTCATTTACAAGAGCATGAGTTGGGCTATTAAACTACTTCATTTAATGATATTGGTATAAAGTCGAATTCCATTGCAGAACTGAGATATTAATATTTTCATTCAGAGTTAATTTAAACTATGAAGAATCTGGCTAGTAAGTGTTTTTTTACATTTTGGAGGTAGGCAACATATTGTATATCTGGGTTCTGCGGGTCCATATTGGCACTTATACAATTTTTTCTTCGAATATTTTTACTAATACCGTTTTTTACTCATAATCATCATTACTCCGAAAATTTTTTCTCATACTTTTTTTCTTACTAAAAATTATACTTCTACCTACAATGTTCATAACGATTTTTATTTCGAAATTTTATCCTCCTAAAGTCGTCAAGTAGATTAATCTATACTCATAAAGTTATTTGAAATAAATTGTTTATTTATAAACATTTTCCCATTAGGTTCACTCTGTTGTGGTATAATTCTTTTATGAATAACATAAACTATGTAGTCATAATGGGCTTTGTGCAGAAACTGTTGTGACATACTCAACTTTAGCATATATCTTTGTGGCAGATTTCGAGTTGTTCGAATATTATTCGAGCATAATTTCGATGCTCCTATTTATGATGAGGCATAATCTGGATGTGCATAAAAAGTATCGGCATAGTTTGTAATCGAGGTAGTAGTAATATTCTATACGTTACTGACTGTGTTACTGAGCTGAGTACTTTCTAGGTTGCTAAAAAAAAAAATAACCTCGAAGACTAAGGCGGGAGCTTGCTCCCGCCTTAGTCTTCTAACCTAACCTATCCGAGTCGGATCTGCCCCGGAAGGTTTTGTTCGCTCGCTTCGCTCGCTCACTGCAGAAATTTTCACCCTCACAGCAAATTCTGCCTGACGAAAAAGGCAAGTTTTGAACATGTGGCTACATGCCCAAAAAAAAATGCAAATCTAATTTCTGTCTTATAACACTCGGCGTAATTAATGATATGCCAAGATAGTATCGGACAAAATAATATTCGAAATATTGTTATTTAAGCCAAGTGATGTTTCTGTCTCATTAAGTTGATGCCAAAATAGATTATACCAAGTCGGTTATGTCCTAAGCGTTTCGGACAAAAAAAGTTTAGAGGGAACCCGTTTAGTACAGTACCTACTCTGCCACAACCTGATTTGTATAGTACGATTTATATTTAATTAAAGAAAAATAATTCATACATGAAACCAGTACAGATAAAAATAAATATCTATAACATTAGAATATATAGCATAAAATAAGTATAGTGAAAAATTATATAAACATAAAAGTTAGTACTAAAAATATGTATGTATGAAAAACAATATTATGAACATAAATAATTCTATGTGATGATGATTATGAACAAAGATTATTCTAAATACCGATCATTATATTAGATCCAATAATCTAAGTTGCAATTTTATAAATACTTTGGCGCACCCGGGTTCTGCAATAGTATCGAACTTGGTGGGTATAGAACAAAATGAAGCATATATTTGTAGACCTAATTCCACAAAATGGTCCTTTGTTTTTAGACTTTGCTGGAGGCGATGATCCTGATTTTGAACCTGAAGATGAACCAGAATCTGATAGTGGCATTAAAAAAGAGGTAACTATACCTAAGAAGTTAAAACATAAATTTTAAGCTCACTAAGTAAAAGTTACTCCATGAAGATGGCATTTGAAACAGGGCCAAAGTATACCTAAGGATTTGCTTTAGTCCCAAAGAAAGAAATTATTTTCACATATCTATTTTCTTTTGAGGCTTTGTCAATCCAGTGAGTACTAGATAAGATGACTAAAGAAAATACAGTGATGAGAGTATTAATCATTTAGAGCGAGATTCTATTGCAGTGTAACGCGGGTAATACGTTATTTTTTTAGAGAAAACGTTTGTAGCAATTGCTTTCAAAGCTTATTTTTAGTACAGATGGTGCCTTTTTTAAGCTCTAGTGCGAGAAGTGGGTCATTTTACGTCAGGTCCAGAACTTCGGTGGGCCATCTGTACTAAAAAACGTCGTACGAGACACGTGCAAAAACGAAATTCGTAACTCGTGTCGTTTTAAAACACTCCCTATCGGTCGTGTTTTAAAGCATCGCCACTCGTTTCTAATTTCATGTTTTTCGCACTTGTGTCGTAATGTACTATTACATTCTGGTTTTTGAAAATTATCTCCAAATAGCGCTTTTGTCTGACTTATTTCAAAGTTGATATGCACGACATTTTTTTTTGTATTCAGGCCTTAATTCATGAAATTACATTTCAGACTAACATTTCCTGCAAGTTTAATCGCCTTTAGTGACAAAAAAGTATGGAAAACACAGTGACCAACTTCTTAGACAGCTTACTCAATATTGAATTATAAGTGGTACACATGATTTATCTTTAGTTCACAAAAAAGTTTCATAATCATTGAGAGCGAGATTCTATTGCAGTGTAAGATTCTAAGCGGGTAATACGTTATTTGTTTAGAGACAACATTTGTCGCAAAGAGGGTTTTCTGAAATGACGTTCACCAGGGCGGCAGCACTGAGGCGTCAGGTCCAGAAACTTGTCTAAATTCTCAGAGCGCTTATAGTTTCGTGTTTAAATGTTTTGTAGGAGTTAATAAAATTATATAAAAAATAAAAATACCTTCTAGTTAGTTTTCTTTGGGGCTAGATAATTGTGTTACGTCGCCTACATTAAATTCAACAAGCTCATAGTTAAAAACAACAATAATACAAATACGAAGGAGAATAGGAAAAGAGAGTTATCAATATCCCCCAACAACAACTCACAGTCAAAAAAACAACTGACTACCGCCTCACAGGGCAATTCTAAGACGAATGCCTTTGAGTTGATGAGAACCCGGGCTAACTCAAACTCGTTGGATTATGTGAGGCAGCGACCAATAAACGGAACGGAAGAATCATAGCAACTAAATCAAAAAATAACAAATGTATCTGGTCCTAACCCGGCTGTCGGTCCTGGCTGCCGGTCCAAAACCAAATACATTCATTCACATTGTCTCCCAATCCGGCCGGTCCCCGTGGGAGCACTAGACCACTACCCCCTAGAGCATAGAAATGGGACACACATCTGTGAGAAGAAAAAAATAACTGCCACCCCAATCCGTAATGGACATCAGCAAGAACTAGGTTTACTGCCAAAACAAACATCACAAAAAACTACAAGAAATGATTACATCAACATAGCTACATTAAACACAAGAACCTTACGAACAAATGAATCATTAATGGAATTAGAATATGCTTTGGACGAAATCAACTGGGATATTATAGGTCTGAGTGAAGTGAGAAGAATGGGAGAAGTAATTGAAGAACACAACCAGTACATCTTCTACCATATAGGAACAATACCTGGCATGTATGGAGTCGGTTTCATCGTTAAGAAAACCTATAAAGAATATATTGAAGAATTCGTAGGAATATCTGACAGAATCGCAAAATTGAATTTAAATTTACCCGGATTGGAACCAATTTCCTTAATACAAGTATATGCCCCTACAGAAGTAGCCACAGAAGAAACAAAAGATTTATTCTATAATCAACTAGAAAGAACGCTAGAACACACACACAAAACTGTGATTGTATTGGGAGACTTTAACAGTCAAGTAGGAGAAAGGAAGAAAAATGAGGAGAAAGTTCTAGGACCCTTCAGTACAGGCAAAAGAAACAACAATGGACAAAGACTATTAGACTTAGCCATAGCGAATAACCTTAAAATTATGAACAGCTTTTTCAAAAAACCTAAAAGAAAAAAATGGACATGGATATCCCCGAATGGGGAGGTCAGGAATGAGATAGACTATATACTATGCAACAACCCACAATATGTTGCTGATGTAGACACAATCAATCAACTGAACTTTAATACAAACCACCGTATGGTACGAAGTAAAATCTATGGGAATAAAATAAAGAACAACAGAAAACATATCAAGGCAAACACTAGACCGAACCTAATACCTATACCACTACCTGATGAATTGCTTCACCCACTAAAACAAAATCTTTCCTTAAAATTGAAATCAATAACAGATACACAAAAAAAATATGATATATTACAAGAAGAGCTCACAAAACTATCCCAAAAAATCACTGGTTTAAAAAGTAATACAGACAAGATAGGAATGGAAGCACGGAAGCTTATAGAAACTAGAAAACTACTCTTAGAAAACAGGAAAGAAAACAGAAATGAAATAGCAAAAATAAGCAAACAAATATCAAAGACAATTAGAAAACATAAAAATGAAATAAGAAGGAGAACAATTCAACACCACATAGAGAAAACAGGAGGAATCAAAAAAGCTCTCAAGGAATTGAAAGACACAACCTCTTGGATACCTAGTGTAAAGAATAAACAAAAAGACAAAGCGACCAGAAGAACAGACATTTCAAAAATAGCTACACAATTCTATAGAGACCTATACACGGATGTTGAACAAGGAAACGAAAATCAGAACTTCCCGGAAGACGATGAAAATATCCCAACCATATTAACACGAGAAGTTGAAAAGGCTATACTGTCACAAAAGAACTGCAAAGCACCCGGCTGTGACAATATCTCTAACGAAATTCTTAAAGGAAGCCTGGACTCTATATTACACGCTACTACAAACTTATTTAATGAGATCTTAGAAAAAGAATTAATTCCTGAACAGTGGACAACATCAACAATAGTACTACTCCATAAAAAAGGCGCAAAAGATGAAATTAACAACTACAGACCTATAAGCTTGGCACCCAATCTGTATAAGGTATTCTCAAAAATAATCCTTAATAGAATAACCCGAATGCTAGAGGAAAATCAACCAAAAGAGCAGGCAGGGTTTAGGAGTGATTTTTCAACCATGGACCATATCCATACCATAAGGCAAATCATAGAAAAAAGCAATGAATATGGCATGACATATTATTTGGCATACATTGATTACAATAAGGCATTTGATTCCATCAAACACAAATACATATGGGAAGCTCTTGAAAACCAAGGTGTGCCAATGAAATATGTCAAAATTATTAGAGAAATCTACAGAAACTCTACAGCAAAGGTGCGGACAGAAACAGTGGGAGAGTCATTCAAAATAGAAAGAGGAGTCAGACAGGGAGATCCTCTCTCACCAAAGTTATTCTCGGCCGTGCTAGAACATATATTCCGAAAATTAGACTGGGATGAATATGGATTAAATATAAATGGAGAAAAACTACACCATCTAAGATTTGCAGATGATTTAATTCTACTCAGCGAAACACCTGACAACCTCCAGAACATGATGCAGGATCTAGTGGAAAAGAGTGATACAGTGGGCCTCTCCATTAACACAGAAAAAACGAAAGTGATGACTAATGGGCAACAGGTACAAATCAAAGTAAATAACAAATTAATGGAATATGTAGAGCAATACACTTACCTGGGTCAAATAATCTCGCCGGAGGACCAAATACAAAAAGAAGTTGAAACCAGAATAACAAATGCTTGGAAAAGATACTGGTCACTCAAAGAAGTAATGAAAAATCCACACTTCTCAATGGAAGACAAAAAGCGAGTTTTCAACACCTGTATACTACCCTGTATGACATATGGCTGCCAAACATGGGCCCTAACAGAGAAACAAAGAAAATCACTAAAGGTATGCCAAAATAGGATGGAACGGAGTATGTTGAGCATAAAACTTAAGGATAGAATAAAATTGTCAAGTATTAGAGAAAAAACTGGTGTTGCTGATGTAACATATACAATAAGGAAATTAAAGTGGAAATGGATTGGTCATACAATGCGAAGCAAGAAAAGCAAGTGGTCCAAAGATGTTACTGAATGGTATCCTCGAGATGGGAAACGAAAGAGAGGAAGACAGAAGAAAAGATGGGAAGACGAAATCAGACAGACGGCAGGAAAAACATGGAGAAGGAAGACAATGGACAGAGAGGAATGGAAATCTCTAGGGGAGGCCTTTGCCAAAGGGCAAATTGATACACAATAATAGATTTATTTGTTAAAAAACTTTATACTAACTAAGATCAATAATAAAGGCTTATTTTATTTATTTTATTTTATTTATTTTATTTTATTTATTTTAATTGTGTTTTTTAGCGGGACCTTACGGCTAAGTGGTGCCAACTAGTGGCATACGTTTTCGAGAAAACCCTCATTGCTTTCAAAGCTTATTTTTAGATTAATGGTAGTGTTCCCAATGTGGTTAAAATATTTATTTCTCAAACAGCCTACAACACCCCGCAAGCGAGGCCGTCCACGCAAGGTGGTTGCAGAAAAAACTGATGAAGGCGACGATGGAGAAGACATGCTACTCAAGGAGACCATCATGGCATTCTCCGAGCCCATCCCGGACCACATCCTTAATCCAAAGCCACGGCAGAAATATCCTAGCAAGAAGCGATATGTCTATGAGAAAACGTAAGTATAGTTTACAACTACGAACAAATAAAACATGGAAGCACGCCATACTAAATTGCCTTTCAAAAACGGTCCTGAATTTTAGTTGACAAGTGTTACCCCCTGTGGCCTATTTCACCATAATTACAATTGTGACAATTGTAAAATATCACTGCTACTGACGTCACAGGCCTCCGTAGGCTACGGCTACCGCTTACTGTCGGACGGTCCATGTGCTTGTTTGCCACCAACATAAAATTATTACTAATAACGTTATTATATCGTTAATAAACTACTTTTTATTTTCCGAATCCCGTGACAATTGTCGCAAGGTTTAGTACAATTTTCATTAATTCTTGACATGAGGTTCGGCTTGTGTCGGAATTTCGCTACAATTGTCGTGATTTTTGTGACAATTGTAATTTTGCTTCGCATAAAAGTAGCTATTTACTGCTGATTTATTCAAGTTCCTGCACTAATTTTTATGCTGGTGGCTGGTGGCCCTCCCGATGGTAAGCGGTAACTTTAGCCTATAGACGCTCCCTATTGGAGAAACCGTAGATTTACAATTGTAGGACTTGTCAATGTTGTGAAATTGGGACCTGTTCAATGCATCACGGCAATGAATTTGAATATCAACCTATAAAAACTTAAACCGTCATTTAAAAATAGTTGTGATTGGTCCATCAAAGTTTTGATTGGCGATATTCAATAAACATTTGTCAAAGATGTTGCGCCGAAATATGCGCGGTGTCACGAAAAGCGCTATGTCCTGCCCATGTTGGCACAATTGAACAATTGGTTTTGGGGGCATTTTTGAGCTGGCGTTAGACGTCCATGTTATATATGGTCGCAGGTTTACAAGGAACCTGAAACCTTCGTAGGCAGGGTCACTACCAACTGGGCTACGGAGGCTGACACATGACTGGATATATTATGAGAGAACGTAAGTCTTGAATACAAGGTAGCCATCCGGGCAAAGTGGTTTCTGACAAAATTGATGAGAATGATGATAGGGAAACATGCTGTTAAAGGAAACAATCATAGCGTTCTCCGAGCCCATCCCGGACCATATCCTCAACCCAAAGCCATGACAGAAGTATCCCAGCAAGTTTCAGATATTGTTACGTGTATCGCGTAACTCGTACCTTTTCTGAAAAATATGGTTGATTCCTATTAAAAAAAAAATAATCTTAATATTTAATTACTATACTCTAGTAACTGGAGTTCGAGGCCAAAGAATCTACGAAAATATTGCCACAACAATGAAATGTTCTTACAATAGTAAATCCTTATTTTCTAAAAACAGACGTTGAGATATGTTATTTATTGGTAATTTTAATTCTTTAATTTATAGAAACAATATTATTTACTTATTTTCACGTAAATATAAGATATTTTAATAAGAACTTAATTATCCGCAATTATTAGTAACAAAGTTGGTATTGCGCTCAATGTTAATAACATATGGTACAGCAATTTAACTACACATAAATTAAAAGGTAGGTATGGTTAAAATACTAAGCAGTATAAGTACTATACTATTAATAAGCAATTTTTAAGTTTGTTAAAATTATGGGAAAGAAATTTGGAAATGTAAAATGAAAGCATCTTTTGTATTTTATTTTTTATTTGTCTTCTTCATCACTTATCCTCCTGAGTCCTGGGTAAATATCGGGTACACTCCCATAAAAGCCGAGAGGCCTTTATGACGCCCAAATAATTTGTAAAAGAAATGCTTAAAATATACCTCTTAGAGTATATAACCAACTTTGTTCCAACAAAAATGTGACAAACTCATTTTAAACCTTAAAATAAGCGATAGAAAGTTCAGGACTCAACACTGATGGTGTTATAAAGGACTCTCGGCTTTTATGGGAGTGTACTCGATTTTTATGCAGGACTCAGGGAGGATAAGTGATGAAGAAGACAAATAAAAAATTAAATACAAAACATGCTTTCATTCTAAATTTCCAAATTTCTTTCCCATAATTTCAACCCGTAATAAGGCACCCCTGCCTTATTACGGGTTGAAACTGCTTAGTAATAGTATAGTATATAGTATAGTACTTATACTGCTTAGTAATTTAACCATACCTACTGTCTTAAAAATATGGCACGCTGTCGTATGTGTTCACTGGTAATTCAACTTCTTTTTAAAATAGGCTTTGAAACGTTGGCTCTTATCATTTTAAGTTCTTTACAAGAACATTTTGTCATATCAATGTTAGTTAAGAGAAAAGAAAAGTTTTTAGGTATTTACGTGTTTTTAAGAAAATCCTAGTTGTGACAGCCATATTAAACAAAAAGGCGTACAAACATTACACAGGTATATAATGTTTTTATTAGGAATTATTTTAAATAAATAAATTAAATAACAAAAAGGTTGTGGAAACCTGAAAACTTTATTTGACAATGACATAAGAGACTTTGACGGATTTGACAATAACGCATCTGTCGTAGTTTCGTTGGCCTCGAACTCCAATTACTAGATTAGTTCGGGAAATATTATTTGACCGACTGTTGTCTCACTTATGACCTTATGTTTTGCGTTAACACTTACAAAACCGCTTACACCACGTACAATCAGAAGTCGAGCACTTTTCTATTGTTAATGACGCAAAGTATAAGGTCGTAAGTAAGATAAGAGTCTGTCAAATTATATTTCCCGAACTTTACCTTTATTATATTATTTTTTTTATTGTTCATTGTTATAATCAATTCTCTGACAGCGGTCGAATTTGTATGTACATAGATATTCGACGAACAACATTCGCGAGTGCGCGACGTGCGTCACCGCTCGCCGTGAGGCCCTAATGACCTCCCCGGGGTGGCACTGACAGTTCGAACCGAACGCGCTAGTTGGACAGGCCCGATCCTACTAAATTTCACATTTAAAGGGTGTACCGATAAAAAACTGGCAAATTCAAATTAATAAATTAGGTGAATATTGTTAAAAAGCTGTAATTTCTGGTTTTTGTAATTAACTAGAGGAGGTCTTAAATTAGGTAACTTTGATCCTTTTTTGTTCCTACTGCAATTTCAGTATTCACAATACAAATTCTCTAGAACCCCTTCGAAATCTATTTTTACAAGCTTTTTTTTATTCTCCACTGCACGATTTCGTGTTCTGCAGAAGTGACCAATATTTCTGGTTAATCTCCATGTTTTTTTTTAATATACCCCTGCCTTGGGCGCAGTATACTCTTTGAGGGGAATTATGTCCCATAATATGTGAATGTTCTACGGGTCTTTAATCAATTATTTAACCCTATGCAAATTTTAGTCTCTTTGGCATAGTTTTATAAAGCGAAATCAGTTCCAAAAAGTATCAAGGATATTATGCATAAGTCAAGGATATCTTAAGGAACATGGGAAGAATGGCCAGATGTATTGACGACAGTCCCATAATTTAGAAAACTGCATACGTCACCTCACGTTTGTGTAGTTTTATGGATGAATAGATCCTAATGCGTTCGTCCGCAATCAGTACAATTAAATAAAAAAAAACAAACTGTCAATGTCAAATTCACTCGTGTCATTCTATCATATTTTTTTCTATTTCATTGTACTTGTTGCAGACGAAAGCATTAGGCTCTGTTCAGCCATAAAACTGAACAAATGTCATCACACTCACTAAAAAAAGATTTTTAACAAATTATAGGACATAAATCATAAATAAACGAAACGCATTTTCTTGAACCTTAAGACAACGGCTATCAGGGAAAAATATTATATCCTTCAAAAAACTTTACATAGATATTCGACGAACATCATTCGCTCGTGCGCGATATGCGTCACCGCTCGCCGTGAGGCCCTAATGGCCTCCCCGGGGTGGCTCTGACAGATCGAACCGAATGCTCTAGTTGGACAGGCCCGATCCTACTAAATTTCACATTTTAAGGGTGTACCTTTAAAAATTGGCAAATTCAAATTAAAAAATCAGGTCAATATAGTTAAAAAGCTGTAATTTCTGGTTTTTGTAATTAACTAGAGAAGGTCTTAAATTAGGTAACTTTGGTCATTTTTTGTTCCTACTGCAATTTCAGTATTCACAATACAAATTCTCTAGGACCCCTTCGAAATCTATTTATACAACCTTTTTTTATTCTCCACTGCACGATTACATGTTCTGCAGAAGTGACCATTTCTGGTTAACTCCATTTTTTTTTTAATATACCCCTGCCTTGGGCGCAGAATACCTACTCTGTGAGAGGAATTATGTCACATAATATGTGAATTTTCTATGGGTCTTTAATCAATTATTTAACCCTATACAAATTTTAGTCTCTTTGGCATAGTTTTATAAAGCGAAATCAGTTCCAAAAAGTATCAAGGATATTATGCATAAGTCAAGGATATCTTAAGGAACACGGGAAGAAAGGCCAGATATATTGACGACAGTCCCATAATTAAAAAAAACTGCATACAAAAAAAGAAAAAAATGTTTGTAAAAGATAATTTGGAAGAGGTTTCGAAGACGCTGTACTGTGAGTACCTGAAATGCAGTAGTGACACAAAAGTACTACAGTCAGCTAAGTTAAGACTTCCTGGTTAATTTCCGAAGCTTCCGATTTTATTATTTGAAATTTACAGCTTTTTATCGGTACACCCTTTATGTATTGAGATCCATATTTGCAGGCACACTTGCGAGACTTGCGGGTCGTCTTTCACGTCCAATGCGTCGCTGCAAGCGCACATTCGACGCCACCTCGGCATCAAACCTTTCGTCTGCAGGTAACTATTCATATTTATCGCAATATCGATCAACTTGTACAGTCGTGATCAGATAATAATATATTGGAGCAAATATCTCAACAAATATCTGAACAATTGAACGTGCACCTAACACCATGCATGACAATAGGGATCTGGGTGTTTAGACACGTTGCCAATCGCTAACGCTTAATCGTCAATCGCAAACGAAAGGCAGCTAACTGTCTTAGTCGCACTAATATGTAAGAGTGACAGAGAGGGAAAACTACGATACGCTACTAAGCGTTAGCGATTGGCAACTTGGCTAAGCATCCTGCTCAGATATTTGTGAGCACCCTGTCCGTTTAGATATATCTAATGGCGAATGTACAACCAAGCTGACTTGTATATGTGAATCATCTATTAAATACTTGTTTTTGTCTTATTATGTAAATGATTACATAAAATATTAGAAAATATTAGCTACCACATTATAATTATATCACTACCATAAAATAATAACTATGTATGTACAACTAAAAATATTATTTGATATATTTACCTAATTTAGACAAAGAAATGCCAAAAATAGTTGATTCACAAATTACGAAAATATAATAACTACTTTGTTATTTTGGAAACTGACTCCTAACCTAACACTTCAAAACCATGTCAAACGTAAAAGCTGTCAGACGCAATATGGCTTAAAAAAGCTTTAACACTTTTGTGTAAGGTTCATTTTCCAACGTAACTGATATCGTTGCTTAACTCATGAACAACGCTGTATTGCAAAATAGTACGCGCCTACAATTGGAATAGGGATGATGACTGTAGTTAAAATAAATTATTTAATATTTTGCACGACATAATATACGAAGAAACTATTACTAAGATGTAGATTGCAGTAATTTTTGTACAAAACTTCTATTTAATAAATTAAAAAGAACTTAAAAGAGTAGGTCATTTGGCATAAACTCAAACGTGACGTCACTTTTGAGAATTTCATATAAAATTCCATAGAGGTGATCGTTTTGCCAGTTCGAAATAAGATGCTGATTTGACTTGCCAGTCATCATGCCTATTGGAATTCTAGTGCTTCATTGGTAGAATTCAAATTACGACAAGTGTCGATAGTGTCTTGAGATGCAGCGTTGTTAATGACAAGCGTGGATATGTAATGTATTGTTCGATTAGTTAATTAAATATTGTTAAATTGGGTGCGGGTGGGGTTACCAACATGGAAAACATATTTCTTTTAACACTAACCCCCTTATTCACAATCATCTCCCAACTTAACAAACCGCTAAGTATTGTCGTTTTGTTAAATTGGGAGATGATTATGAACAGACATCGGAATTCTGGTAGCATTTTTGAGCTATCACAGGGACTTCTCGTTTATAGACTACCGATTATACAAATATGTCGATAAATATAGAATACAATGTAAAATAAATATGATTACAAGTAGAAGTTAACAATAGGCGGTCTTATAGCTCATGAGCGATCTCGTTTAGATAACTTTTTAGTGGCTGAAAATGTTAAAGATTTGCAATGACTTTCTTCCGAAAAATGGTTAATAGCCATAAGAAATCCACAAATGTTAATAAGGATTAGTAAATAATTATTATTTTAATTTCTATACCTATATAATTTCCTAAAAGTTGGTATCCAAAGGTTACCTAAAAGAGAGCTCATTAGCGATAAGACCAACTGTTGTTTACTTCTATTTGTAATCATAATTATTTTACATTGTATTCTGCGTTTATCGATATACATATGTATAATCGGTAGTCGATAAACGAGAAGTCCCTATGACAGCCCAAAAATGCTATCAGAATTCTGATGTCTGATTATGAATAAGGGGGTAAGTTTCACCCGCGCCCAATTCAGTTCCCATACACGCTGTTACGAATATTCAAACATGTTGAGGACGCATCCGCACCCTGAGTCTAGTAAACTATAAGATGTTTTGAGATATTTAGACGGAACAACCCTTAGTTGACATTAAAAAATATCCTGAAATAAACCGGCCAAGAGCATGTCGGGTCATGCTCAGTGTAGGGTTCCATAGTAATTAAAAAATGGCTGTACCGATTATATTTGAAATAGTTTTATTGTAGAGTATTATATAAGCCCACTATTCATGATTTTTTTCATATTTTTTGGACCTATGGATCAAAAGTTAGAGGAGGGGACACACGTTTTTTTTCTTCTGGAGCCATTATCTCCGAAAATATTGACTTGAGAAAAAAACTATCTTTAAAAAGACAATTGCTCATAATGATATTTTAGCACACAAGCAATATTGTAAGATAAGAGCAAGAGAGATTAAGTTATTTGCAAATATTTTGCTGCGACGGCCCACCACAAAATTTTTCCTGGTCCTAACTTACTCGGGTAATGGATATCAGATAATGTAGCTATTCCAAGTAATTTCAAATATAATAACAAACCCCCTTTTTCATATACGTCTCCTAATTTAGCAAGCCGCTAAGTATTGTTAGGGCCGTGTGGTGACGGCAGTAAGAATACTTTTGTCACCACCCCAACTCCTCCTGCGGGTGTCGTAAGAGTCGACTAAGGGATTGAAGTGTCACTGACCATTATTTGATAAAAGATTGATGATGGGCAGCAGCGTCATCATGGTGGACACATTACTGCGATCGCCAATCCGCTTGCTCAGCGTGGCGATTATGGGCATTTACCTCCTAATGCGTCTATACGCATAGTTATAAGGAGAGGCCTACGTCCAGCAGTGGACTATCATAGGCTGATGATGATGATAATAAGTATTGTTTGTCTCTTTCGGTTTTATAATTATGCCTATAAGGCCGAAAGGGACCAATAATAATTAGCAGCTCGTTAAGTTTGGGGGTGTTTATGAATAAAGGAGTAATATAATACTAGTTCCCGCCGGAACATGACATTGCCTTACTTAGGCACTGGTCTCACCGCGAGCTACTAAGCTATCCACTATGACCTATAAACACGAACAAAAGATACGCACTCCCGTGCGAAAAAAGACACTGCGATACTCGCCCAGCGGTGATAGCTGATAGCTGGGCGAGTATCGCCATGTTTCTCTTATTTACACGGGAGTGCGTATCTTTTGTTCGTGTTTATAGCCGATAGTTCATAGCTTAGTAGCTCGCGGTGAGACTAGTGGTCCTACCTACGAAATTCGTAAATTTCGAGGATTTGTCTCTCTCACTCTCATGACGCCTTCGTTTGAGTGACAGAGAAAAATCTTCGAAATTAACGAATTTCGATTTTCGCGGTAGTAGGCCAGTGCCTTAAGGTGGGTCCACACTTGTAACAATACGACGGACCGGACTACGTGACATTGCAACAGAACATGTTACGCTCAATGTGGACGCTCCGTGATCGTGCAGACACGGTTACACACCGTGTACGATGGAATGTCACAAGTGTAGACGCACGTTGGCGAACCAGACTGCGTGGCATGACATCGGTACAAAATTAAGTAAAAAAAAAACAAAAACGATGTTTATAGTTATGCGTGCATTCCGTGAATGATGGACTACCGAGGCGGCGGCGAGGTGCGGGCGGGGGACGGGACGTACCGCCGGACAGGTCACGACGTGATCCATTCCTAGCCCATGGCTGTGTCTGTGTCATCTGGCGTACTTGTACGCGTGTCATAAATGCAAATGTGGACGTGTCGTGGTCACGTCACAGGTCGGGGAAAATAGCGAACATGCTTTGAAGAAAACCGACTCGAGATGGATCGGCCCGTAACACGTGACTTCGATGCGTGACAGTACACAGACCAGCGTCCACACTAGGCCCGGTTAGTAGATCGTAACTCCATACATTGTCCTGCAGACTGGTCATACATGGCCTGTGTCAAAACAGTTCTTTGAGGGTTCGGAATGGATTGTGCCGTACTGCAACTTTTAACAAATTGTTCGCGTACAAAATACGTCCACATTAACGGTACTGACACGTGTTACTGTTACGGTCACGGAATAATGTTCGGCAAAATGTCACAAGTGTGGACCCACCTTTAGCTTATGAACAATTATATTTCATACATCTTTGCTATAGCTACGGTTACCTATTGTATCGCCGTTTTCGCGTTAATAACGCCGCGGCAGCTCATGGTACGGCTACGGGTCTAATTCGCAATTTATTTACGGGGATGCCCGTCTAACAGGGCCGGATTTAGGGGGGGCAACCGGGGCTACAGCCCCGGGGCCTCCACGAAAGAGGGGCTCCCACAATAGAGATTTAGAAAAAAAAAACAAATCCCAACTAGTAAACACTAGTAATTTTTTTTTGAGTATTGAAAGTGATCTACTCCGGGAACTGGATCTCAGCGAAATCATCAACGATTTTTAGGCGAAAAAAGCTCGGAAGATTCCGTTCGTTAACGCTACAATTTAATTTCAGATAATTCTAGTTTCCGATTATATTTATATGTTTGTTAAATAATAAAATAATCTATACTTGTTTCCACAAAAAAAATATTTATTGAAAAACTTGACTGAAAAATATTGTTTAGGTACAGTCAAGGGCATAAATATGTATAGACTTTTTTGTCTTATGCCGTGGAAAATAATTGGGAGCCAGGGGGCCTTCACTCCTTTCTTGCCCCGAAGCCTCTCAACCTCTAAATCCGGCCCTGCCGTCTATTTCACAAATGGTCTACAATACATTTCGTCTAAAATATCATTATTAGCTCTAAGGGTTTTCCGTCTAAAATAAACAAAGTACAATAATACAATTATTGTGCAGTGTGTGCGGGTATTCGTGCGTTCTCAACATGGAGCTTCGTCGCCACATGATGAGGCATACCGGCCAGCGGCCATACAAGTGCCGCGTCTGCGATCGCCGCTTCGGCGACTTCGGATCGCGGCAGAAACACGAGAGGCCAGTCTCTTACCCCCTTATTCATAAACGTTTGTTAACTGAACAAGCCGCTAATAATAGGGATGATGACTGTTGTTCAAATAAATTATTTAACTTTATTCACGACATAATACACGAAGAAATTATTACTAAGATGTAGATTGCATTCATTTTTGTACAGAACTTCTATTTAATAAATTGAAAATAACTTAAAAGAGTAGGTCATTTGGTAGTACTCAAACGTGACGTCACTTTTGAGTATTTCATATAAAATTCCATAGTGGTGATCGTTTTGACAGTTCGAAAAAAGATGCTGATTTGACTTGCCAGTCATCATCCCTATTGTTTACGGGAATAATAGGTTTATATCTTGAAACTCCAAATATATAATAAAAACGATGTTTAATCTTATGCCTTTACAATGAATATTGACAGTAAAAATTATGACAACGAACAATTGAAATTAGAAATATGTACAGGTGAAAAAGGAACTGCAACTTGACCTCTTCGGAGTATTGCTATTCGGAGAATAGTAGGAGTTTCATTTAGATCTTCATCTAAACATGCCCCCGGGCGTTGAAAGCTAGCCTTTCAACCAGACTCGCTTGTTGCCACCGGGAGTGGGCAAATTTTACTGAAGGACCTACGTATTAGTCCTCCGGCAGTCCTTATATCTGCTACTCTAGCAATTCCGTCGCTTCCAGGATGAATAGCGACGACTCGACCCAATTTCCACTTCAATGGCGGTAAGTTGTCCTCCTTGATGAGTACCAAGGTATCCACCCGTAGTACCTCACAGTTCGTCCGCCATTTCGTTCTGACTTGGAGCTCAGAGACGTATTCTTTATTCCATCTGCTCCAAAAATGCTGCCGTAATTGCTCAATGCGTTGGTAATGACTGAGGTTATTGAATTTATGCTCCCTGATGTCTTTAACTGGTAATGAGGTTAGGGGACGCCCAATCAGAAAATGACCCGGAGTGAGCGGCAGCAGGTCTTGCGGATCTGACGACATAGGAGTAAGCGGCCGAGAGTTTAAGATCCCTTCGATCTGGACCAGCACAGTGTTGAGTAACTCATACGTTAAATTACAATCTCCCAGCACTCTTTTTAAATGAAATTTGGTCGACTTTACCCCAGCTTCCCAAAGTCCCCCTGAATGTGGAGAATATGCCGGAATGAAATGAAAGTTAATTGTTTCCTGAGCTGCAGTCTCTGCCAGTGAATTGCAGTTGCCCTTCAAGAATTTAGATAGCTCATTGTACGCACCCACAAATGATGTGCCGTTATCAGAATAAATGTCTGATGGCAGACCTCTACGAGATACAAAACGACGTAACGCTGCCAAGTAACAGTCACTGGTTAAGTCACCAACTAACTCCAGGTGCACTGCTTTGGTGGTGAAACATACGAAAATTGCTATGTACACCTTTACAAGTCTACATCCACGCCCTTGACGACTGGCAGAAGTCAGAGGGCCAGCATAATCGACACCAACAGTCTTAAATGGCATACCTGGATTAAGACGTGACGCTGGCAGGTTGCCCATCAACGGCGCGATAATCTGTCCTTTCATACGAACACATTTAAGACATTTTTGAAAACACGATTTCGCTAAGTTAGTCCCACCGATTGGCCAATATTCATCTTTAATAGATGATAATAGTGATTGCGGGCCTGCATGCATTAACCTCTTGTGCTCAGATTCAAACAATAACTTCGTGAATCGGTGTTTAGCATGAATCACAATCGGATGCTTTTTCTCAAATGAAAAGTTAGAGTTATCGATTCGACCTCCTACACGCATTATTTTCTTGTCATCCAAGAATACGTTAAATTTAAGCAAAGGGCTTTTCTTTGGAAGAAACTGACTGCTCAACAATATATTATATTCTGGAAATGATTCCGTTTGAGAGACCCTAATAACTATAGTTAATGCGGATCTCAAATCGCAATCACTTAAGTAAGTTGTTGAAGTAATTTGCTTTCTACACAAACTCATAAAGCGCATAATATACGCGACGGTTCGAATAAGCCGTGATAACTTAGAAAACCGAGAGAAATCGATGAAATCGTCACCGTATACATCTCGATTGTTCGTAACACTCGCGTGAAGTACAACTTCAGGCCGAGTTTCAGGTAACACCTGCCCTACTACCGGACTTGCCGGCCATTGCGTCTTATCCTTTTTTAAGAATGTAGGACCAGACCACCAAATATCTAGAGACTTAAGAACTCTGGCAGATACCCCACGAGAAACGTGATCAGCAGGGTTGTCATGTGTTGGCACATGCCGCCATGTAGAGTTTCCGGTCTTTTCTAATATTTCCGCTACACGATTGCGAACAAAGGGTTGTAACTTACTAGGTAACATTCGCAACCAACCTAGCACAATTGTGGAATCGGTCCAAAAAGTGACACTCGTAAAAGTAATTCTAAGCGAGTCAACTACCTTTTCATATAATCGTACTCCGGCTAACGCACCAGAAAGTTCAAGCCGTGGGATAGTCGTCGGCTTATTAATTGGGGCCACACGACTCTTAGCTAATAGTAGCTTAACCACTACGTCCCCTTTCTCATTGATGCTCCTCAAATATAAGCAAGCGCCATACGCCCGCTCGGATGCATCTGTGAATATATGACATTCAACTTCCTTATATGAATCACATAAAACTAACCGTGAAATGCGAATATCATTGAGACAAGGTAGATCGAGGGCAATATCTTCCCAAAGCTTAGTTATGTCAGGAGTTAACTTCTGATCCCATGAGAGTTTCAGTAGCCATAAGCTTTGCAACAACATCTTCATGCGAATGACACAAGGAGCCAGCATACCAGTAGGGTCAAATATTTGTGCCACTGCTGATAACAAATCTCGTTTAGTGTTTCCGACAAGTGAACATTTACCAACCGGGAAACACAATTCATCAGACCCTGGATGCCAGCTGAGTCCCAAGGTTTTACTTGGTTCAGTGCCAATATTTAAATTTAATTGAGACGTATCAGAGTCAGCCATAAGTTGGGGTACATTTGATTTCCATTTTCTTAAATTCATACCCGCTGATGATAGAGTAGACGTAACCTTGCTTTTAATCAAACGCAATTCTTGCAAATCATCCCCGCCAGTGAGCAGATCATCGACGTAAAAGTCGTGAATGATGATCTCGCGAACGACTTCATCCTCGCACTCAAGACCCAACTGTTTTAAACACCGAGTTGCCAAAAAGGGTGCACTGGCAGTTCCGTATGTAACGGTGTTCAACTCGAAGATCTTCAAAGGTTTTGACGGATCATCACGCCACAGAATGCGCTGCAAATATCTGTCATCAGGATGAACTACTATTTGCCTGTACATTTTTTCTACGTCCGCAGAAAGAATGTACTTGTGTTGCCTGAATCGAAGCAGTATAGATAAAAGGTCGTCCTGTACAGTGGGCCCTACCATCTGAATATTGTTCAGAGATACCCCAGAGCTGGTAGGAGCACTAGCATTGAAAACTGCCCTTAATCTTGTAGTGGTGCTTTCCCTTAAAATTCCATGATGACTGATGTAGTACGCTTTCTGCTCTACTCTAGACTCTTTGCACTCACTCATATGACCAAGTGACTCGTATTCTGCCATAAACTCTTTATACATGTCTCTAAAATTAGGACGTAAATCGAATCTACGTTCTAGTGATAAAAAGCACTGTTTAGCGCGGTTAAAAGAATTTCCTAGGACGCTAGGATCCTCCTTCAGCGGTAACCGCACGCAAAATTTGCCATTTTCCAACCTAGTGACAGTTTCGGTGAAATGCTTCTCGCACGACTTCTCCTCAGGAGAATAATGAGCGTCTTTATTACAGACCTCTTCAAGCTGCCAAAACCGTGTCAGTTGAGTTTGAATTTCATCATTTATCAAGTTGGCATTAGAGTTAGAAATGACATTAGTAAAATGACATTTAATAGGTTGCGACGAAGTTGACGCATGGCCGCTCATCATCGGACCAGCTACTATGTATCCTAATCTGGTTTCACATAGAACAGTTCGTTCATCACCTAACTCAATTTTCTGTGATCCTAGCAATGCCCAAAATAATTCACCTCCAATCAAAATATCAATTTCAGATGGGGTGTGAAAGTTAGGATCAGCCAAACGCAAATCAGTCGGAATGTTTAATCGTGACAAGTTGTGAGAGTCAATCTGATTATAAGGTGTAGGATCCGTTATAGATGGCAGCACACAACACAGTAGACGAGTGGAGTAGGTATCATCTAACGACTTAATCGGTACTTGACATAGTTTACCTACAGGCGTCGTCAACTTGTTCACTCCTATAATCGACTTATCTACCTGATTAGCATCTAAATTTAACTGACGACACAACTTCTCAGTTATAAGACTTGTTGCGCTGCAATTATCTAGCACTGCTTTTACAATAAATTCACGGTTATTGTTATCATATACTTTAATAAGTGCAGTTGCTAGTAGCACGACGTCTTGCTCAGGTTCGCACGATTGAGACGCTGATGCTGTACTCATGCTGGCTGCTAACGTAGTAATGGGCGCGCGCTCCACCCCCGACGCCACCTGCGTCGATGAAGTGCCTGCCTGCGCTCCGGACCGCTCACACGAACTTGATCCTGCATTTAGGTTATGATCTGCGATATGAATAAGCGAATTGTGTTTACGCTTACATAACTTACACCCTGGTTTCTTGCACTGGTTTGCATAGTGACCGCCACGGAAACAGTTGAAGCATACCTTATAAGTCGGCAACAATTTAAGTCGCTCGTCATTACTTAAGGCAAGAAACTGAGCGCAGTTGTTTAAAGTGTGTTCACCACTACATTTCGGACACGGCTTAGCCGTGGAAGTAACACATTGTTTGGCGGTTTGTGTAGAAAGCAAAGTCCTATGTTTCGACGCGATTTTAGCCGGCTGACTCGATTGACCGGCGCCTGAGGCGCTCGATAACTCCAAAGTTTCAATTAAGTCTGCACGATTACGCATAAAATTGATAAAATTATCAAATGAAATAGGTGTATTTTTATCTAAGCTTCCTTTGTGTTCTTCCCATTCACGAAATGTTACACTATCTAACTTTTTGCTAATAATGTGAATTAACAGCGTATCCCAATGCTTAACAGGCTCGCCTAGTGACTCTAAGCATCTCAAATTTTTGTTAACTTGATCCATGAGGCGTTTTAAGTGCACAGACGACTCTTTTGTGATCGGCTCAATGTTAAATAATGCCGACACGTGATTTTGCAACAGTAATCTTTTATTGTCATACCGTTCACACAAGAGTGTCCATGCTACTTCGTAATTGGTCTCAGAAAACTCGACAGATTGAATTACTAAGGCCGCAGATCCCTCCAACGATGCTCGCAAGTAATGAAATTTATTAATGTCATCGATGTCATCGTTGGAATGAATTAGACTTGTAAAGGTGTCCCGGAATCCTAGCCAACCTTCGTATGAGCCCTGAAACTTTGGTAGGTGAATAGTCGGCAGCTTAACGAGTTTGCGATTCCCTGCACCACTTCGCGACCCACGATTACTACAAGACTCAAATTCGTCACGTTTTTTGTTAAAATTATTGAGTATCTCCTGGGCCTGCGAGAGTACAGAAAAATAGTTGTTTTGGAACTCATCGCGGTCTGCCAAATGTACATCTAAATTTTCAGCGCTACATTCTAACTGTGTTTGCACATTATCGTAGAGCTCATACAACGACTCTATCTTACCTGTGCGCAGCTGCAATTGATTGGCTTCGGCTTGAGTAAGAGACGACTCCTTCAATTTGCCTAGGTACGTTGAGAATAATGTGAGTTGACCTTTATAACTGCCTCTTTTTCGAATCAAATCCTTTTCATCAATCATTTTGGGAAGCTGGTGTGCGTAGACCTTGAATTTAAACAAGAAATGAATGTAATATACCTACGCACTTTTGAATATTCACAATAAAACAATATTCACGTACCTGGAGTTTTATAAACCCTACCTATAAAATACCTTAACTGAGAGTGCTGGCCCTAATAATGACTCCTCGCACACTCAACACTGGCGGATTCCGACGTCCTGGAGATTCTTCAGCAGGGCTCGGCAGCCGTAATGATATCCGCAGTGAAGATGATACTTTACGGTTGTTCCCTTTCGGTCCCTCAATAATCACTGGTTCCTTTATTATTATCCGGTTCGAAGGACCATGTTTACGGGAATAATAGGTTTATATCTTGAAACTCCAAATATATAATAAAAACGATGTTTAATCTTATGCCTTTACAATGAATATTGACAGTAAAAATTATGACAACGAACAATTGAAATTAGAAATATGTACAGGTGAAAAAGGAACTGCAACTTGACCTCTTCGGAGTATTGCTATTCGGAGAATAGTAGGAGTTTCATTTAGATCTTCATCTAAACACCTATTGTGTGTCCCTTTTGCCCTTATGGACACATTGTTAAGACCGAAAGGGACAAACAATTATTAGCGGCTTGTTAAGTTAACAAACGTTTATGAATAAGGGGGTTAGCCTATAAGGAACCCTAAACCCTATAAGGAATACATAGTCATCGATTAGACTTCACAACACAACTGATAACTAATGTGGCGTCATCGCAGTGCAGCTTGTATGGGAACACAACTTATATGGTAAAATTAATCAAATATTTTCTGAAAACTATGGGATTGAGGCTTAAGAATTATAACTTTATAACCAATAGTAGGCGACCAATAGTGCCCAGCGTGGCGATTATGGGCATTTACCTCGTAATGCGTGCTATACGCATAATTAATAGGAGAGGCCTACGTCCAGCAGTGGACTATCATAGGTTGATGATGTGTAACCAATAGTAACAAAATATTCTTTAGCAAAATGGACAAGCACAACATTTTATTTTTCTAATCAAAGAGCATAAAGTACTAATCTATCTACTAAGCATTTGACTGGCTAACTTTATTCAGCCTCGTAAGATGTACATTGGTGCAATTCAATTCGAATCTTTCATGACCCAATTAAAGTAGAATTCCTTTTGTTTGATTGCCTTTTGAAACAAACGAACTTCTTACCTATTTCTATACAGATCAGGGTTCAAATTTAGAATAGGAAAAGTATCTATGGTGGGCCTTAGGCACTGGTCTTACCGCAAGCTACTAAGCTATGAACTAGGCTATAAACACGAACAAAAGATACGCACTCCCGTGTACATAAAAGAGACACGACGCTACTCGCTCAGCTATCAGTTATCACCGCCGGGCGGTGTTTTTACACGGGAGTGCGTATCTTTTGTTCGTGTTTACAGCCCATAGTTCATAGCTTAGTAGCTCTCGGTGAGACCAGTGCTTAAGGCCCACCATAGTTACTTTTCCTATTTTATTATACAAATTAGTTTATGTATACAAATTAGTAAGAATTTCGTTTGTTTCAAAAGGCAATGAAACAAAAGAAATTGTACTTTAATTGGTTCATGAAATATTCAAATTGGATTGCACCAATGTACATTGGGTCTTACGAGTGCCTTACGAGGTTAATATCGGGTTTCGTCTGCTATTGAAAAAATATCTCGATAAAATTATAAATATTTGATGTCATATACCAAAGACCAAGATCACCTATAATTTATATAGTATTAAGTAGTGTGACTACTGGGGAATAATAAAAAGTACAAATCAAAATGTTTAGTTAATAAATAATTTGATTTGTGTTTTCGCAATACGTTCAATCTCAATAAAAGTTGATTTCTTAAGCCTGTCACAATTCTATAGAACTAAGCATCATATCTCTTACAAACTATATCCTGACAGCGTATGTGGGTATTCTTGCGTCATGAAAGAGGCGCTTAAGAGACACATGCTCCGACATACTGGGGAACGGCCGTACAAGTGCCGTATATGCGACCGACGGTTCGGAGACTTCGGCACTCGGCAGAAACACGAAAGGTAGGCTTTTGGACCTTAAACTACGTATGAGGTTAGTTATAATATGCCTTTAAAAATGACGTCCTTTAAAAGTGATGTCCGCAGCAAGCGGGCTACCATGATCTCTTAAATGCGATTCAGTTTGGCTTATCAGTTTTTGGGTCAAAATTCTTTTCGTTGTCTTATTTTGTGTCCCTAAAAAACGTGACGAAGTTGTGATTTTTGTAGTGTGTGTGAGATGATGTTTTGTTTTCAATTTTTCATGTATTTATTAAAATCTAGCGTGAAAAAGAAATACAACTGCACCTGATTTTTTTGATATACTGAGTCGAAACAGCAACCAAAAGTGTGACAGAGTGGTATGAAACAAGACAACGAAAATAATTTTTACCCTTTTGATAGTTATTCTATGAAACTGACACAGCGATTCGGTTTATGTCCTAAACTGTCGTAAAATCGTAATAGTAGACCGTGGTAGCCCCCTGATCCGATTCATCGGTATCAAATGTGGTTGGTTCAACTGACATAGGAAAAGGAGATCATTTAGGGTATAGAGGCGCTTAAGAGACACATGCTGCGACATACTGGCAAGCGACAGTAGGCAGAAACACGGAAGGTAGGCTTTTGGATCTTAAACTACGTTTGAAAGAGGTAAGTAATACATTTGTCACCACCACAACTCTTCCCTTAGGTTTTGCAAGTTGACTAGGGTATCCGCAAATCTATCGACGTGAATCCGAATAAATCAATTTATGAAAACCTTTATTACTACGCATTAATAGCGAAAAAGAAACGACCCTGACGATACCGATTTGCCTTAAAAATCCGAAAGCGTCCATGGGTTTGGGGAGGCACTATGCGATTGAAGTGTCAGTTTTATTACATGATGGGCAGCAGCGTTTTCATAATTGACACCCTACAGCTATCGCCAATCGCGATAATGGGCATTACCTGCTAATGCGCCCATACGTATAAGTAATAGGAGACGCCTTTGTCCAGCAATGAATTGAAATAATTTTGAAATAAATTACTGAGAGCTTGTGTAAAAATGTGATGTCCTTAATGGATCCCATTCATCGGTCTATGAAGTCATTGGAACAAATAAAACCTTGAATGACGTTGTCCTTGTGCTTTGTGCCTACCAGGTAGGTATGATCTTCTAAACTTACATCTCAACGCGAAAACGTAATTATATAATTGTCACTTTAAACTTGATACGAAATGTGCTGAAAATCTACAGCCCTAAGTTTAATTCCTACTTAGTTATTTATTTTTAAGTTCATGTTGTTATTTCACTGCAAATGGCTTTCAGTTAATTGTAATTCTATAAATTTTAAAACTGATCACTAAATGCGTAATTGATTTCACAATGCAGTTCAAATTTTATCATCTACACAACCTTAAAGATCACATGAAAGTAATATTGTTTTTAGTACAGGTGGTGTACTTTTTAGGCTCTAGTGCTAGAAGTGGGTCATTTTACGTCAGGTCCAAAACTTCGGAGGGCCATCTGCACTAAAAACGTCGTACGAGACACGTGCAAAAACTTGTGTCGTAATGTACTATTTTAAATGCAGGTTGCACATGGGAGTCCGCCCGTACCAATGTTCGTTGTGCGGCAAGGCGTTTACGTATTCGTACGTGCTTGCCAACCACATGCTGACGCACACCGGAGAGAAGAAATATTCGTAAGTCACTCATCTCTGCAGTGTTATTCACTAAGGAAACCGCCTTGCTGTCAGCGCTGTGCCAGCGCTGCGGCAGCGTCGAGCCTAAAAATGGTATTCACTAATGTACTTTAAACGACACTAGTGCTCGGCGACGCATGCGGCGTGAGCTGGAACTACATTGCGTCGAGAGTTTGACGTTTAATGTACGAACTTCGTATTCTCTAACGAAAAACAGCGACGAACTCGCCCAGAACCTCGCTCACAGCCTCGATTCCTAATGTCAAATAAAACAGCTAGGATTTTAGACAAGGCTGTCTCGACATCGAGCTCGTTGACGAACGCAGCGTCGAATGTGTCAATAAGAGAATAGCATAGCTGTTCTTATTTTACCTAAACCAGTTTTTTTTTTCATGTTAGTCAGCCTCCGTAGCCTAGTTGGTAGTGACCCTGCCTACGAAGCTGGAGGTTCCGGGTTCGAATCCCGGTGAGGGCATTATTTGTGTATTTATTTATCACAAATATTTGTTCCTTGGTCATGGCTTCTATGTATTTAAGTATCTATATGTATCTATCTATTATATATATCGTCGCCTGGTACCCACATCACAAGCCTTAATTGAGCTTACCGTGGGACTAGGTTGATTTGTGTAAAATGTCCCAAGATATATATATTTTGATGCGTATCTCAAGTCATACTAACATTAGATTTCACCCGGGTTATTCACGGGTTTGAAAATATTTCAAAACAAAAATGATAACATTGAAAACCCCATAGAATATACATAATCATTTTTTATTAAAAGTTTTGATAAAATTTTAACATGGCTGCTACAGGACACACGATTTCCCCTTACAATCAATTCAGTGTCGTCGCTCAATTGACGACATTCTTAAGAAGCGTTTTTAGGAAATTTGGACACTCCCTAAATGATGTGCAGTTTACATTGTAGTATCGCGGCGAATTTATTTGATATCGAAGCAGTTTTTATACAGCAATTATAATTTTGCGGTATTTCTGTAACATGACGCAGACAGAAATAGCAAAAGAGTCTTAAAATTTCCCAGATGCGAGCCATGCAACAAGAAGTTCACCAAAGCCCACCACCTCAAGTACCACAACAAGGTTCACCACCAGGAGCTCTACATCCAGCAGCAGCTGGAACTGGAAGCCAAGAAGATCAGGCAGCAAATCAACGTGTCTGGTCTTTCCGGAGTGCTGTCCGGGCAGATTGTGGATGGGACGCTGCAGCTCATACAGACTCCGGAGGAAGGTATGTGTTGGCATTCAATAATCTTTACATCCAGTTGGAGCTGGAAGCCAAATCAGGTAGCAGATCAACGTTTCCGGTCTTTCCGGAGTGCTGTCCGGGCAGATTGTGGATGGGACGCTGCAGCTCATACAGACTCCGGAGGAAGGTATGTGTTGGCATTCAATAATCTTTACATCAGGTAGCAGATCAACGTGTCTGGTCTTTCCGGAGTGCTGTCCGGGCAGATTGTGGATGGGACGCTGCAGCTCATACAGACTCCGGAGGAAGGTATGTGTTGGCATTCAATAATCTTTACATCCAGTTGGAGCTGGAAGCCAAATCAGGTAGCAGATCAACGTATCCGGTCTTTCCGGAGTGCTGTCCGGGCAGATTGTGGATGGGACGCTGCAGCTCATACAGACTCCGGAGGAAGGTATGTGTTGGCATTCAATAATCTTTACATCAGGTAGCAGATCAACGTGTCTGGTCTTTCCGGAGTGCTGTCCGGGCAGATTGTGGATGGGACGCTGCAGCTCATACAGACTCCGGAGGAAGGTATGTGTGGGCATTCAATAATCTTTACATCCAGTTGGAGCTGGAAGCCAAATCAGGTAGCAGATCAACGTGTCTGGTCTTTCCGGAGTGCTGTCCGGGCAGATTGTGGATGGGACGCTGCAGCTCATACAGACTCCGGAGGAAGGTATTGTAATGTTTTAGATTGTGTACTAGGATGGTTTGTTTAAAAATAAAATATGTAAAAAATACCAACCTTTTATTTGCAGCACCCCACGGTAATATTGTGGCGGGGGTCCGGAGATTAGGAAACCCTCTCTCACAAGGGAAAAAAAGAGATAGGGATTAGCTGCCAAAAAGTATAAAAAAAGGAAAATTTGATTAAAAGCTCGGGCGCCAGGCAGAAATCCCAAAAAAAATGGAGAGAGAATTCCCTTCAAAAATTGGACTTTTAATCACAAAGCAGGGGTCTGGAATTAAACTATTTATCTTTCAATTCATAATAAATTATATTCTCTCAAAGAAAATTGGTAATAAATTACAGAGATTTGGGTCTTTAATTAAGATACAAGGGTTGTTATAAATAGCTTGGGGAGCCCAGAATTATCTCAACGCAGGTTGAGATAATTCTGCACTTCCTTCTAATGACTAAATGGCACAATTTGTTTAGGTTTAGATGATTTCTAATAAGAATTTTGGATTTTAAGTATGATACTAGGTTAAAAACTAAGTTGAGGACTTCGCTATTAAAAAGAAAAATACACCGACCTTATCGTCTCTAAGTTTGTTCGTATGTACCAGAAGTGGACTGCCCGGGCGAGGCGCCGCGAGAGTCCCTCTTCGATGAACTGATGGTGTGAGGCCCCCTCGGCCTCAAGATTATAGGGGGATTAAATGGGTGACTTCCCAGAAGGGGAAGTCCTAAATCTCGCCGGGTGGCGACGTGACCTCCGCTGTTGGGCTTCTGTGGGTCGTGGATGCGCCCGGGGCCTTCCCTCTGGGCTCTTGCACCCGGAGACGCAGGCTTGACGGCTCACAGAGAGAAGCGGAAGTCAGCGCCGACCGCCGAGTTCTCACGTCCACGTGGCGACGTCTGGACCGCCGAATTCGTCCGAAATGGGGACGCGGGGAGTACGTACTTCAGAACTTGGTGTAGTACATTATGTAGATAAAACTTCCAATGGAAGAAAGAAGTAGATTCTGACCAAAAAGAGGTGGTCCCTCAAAGGGGGAAGAAAATAACCACAAACATAAGGTTCATGATTATGGTTTTTACATTAATTTGTAATTTCTAATAGGATTTTCAAAATTTCAATAGTTTTGATGGTTTCAAAAGTCTAAAAAGTCTTAGTTTCAAAAGTTTCCAAAGTTTAAAAAGTCTTAGTTTCAAAAGTTTCGATAGTTTCCGACTCGCCCCTGCCTGAAAAGGAGAAAGGGGAGCCGTCAATGCTCGTTCACACTTGTGGGCGAATTCGCGTGAGAATCCACTTATTAAAATTTACAATACTTACGTCGGATTCCTCTCGGAGTGGCTGGAAGGTGATGCAGTCATTTCAAGGAGCGGGCTATAACAAGAAACAAACATGTGCTATAACCTATTCGAATATCTCACGAGATTTTGACAATCCTCTAGCAATATATTTACCTTTAGTTGTTTCTATTATCCAGCCATCCTTTTAAGTTAGTAGAACGCCATAAAGGCTGGGATATTTCCCGATATTTATTGATTTAAGTTTTCGCTCGAGTGTTCGCTAGTAAGGCTTCTTTGGAAATGAATTCCATATCTTTCTGCTTGTCTAAGTAGTCTTCCTTTCTTTTTTAATTTTACGTCCACAGATAACAAACTTCCGGATTCGGTTTGAGACATACTAAAATACACTCATTCCCACCTGTCATGAGTGACAGCTTGTCAAGAACGGAGTCCTGCCAACCTTCAGGGGAAAATTCACAATGACAGTCCAAAGACAACCTAAAACTCCGACTTAACAGATCTACCAGGTTATTTACGTATATCGACATCTAAATGAGAAATAATGCTATTCAAATACGAATAAATATGGGAATGGAATTTCAGCGGGTAAGTTAAGCCATGGAAAATAAAACAAACAGTCACTATTCTTTGGATAGGATATAATTAGCAAGCTAGACTGGTGATATAACGAACGAAATATTCTAATTCAATTGTAGGAGGCATCAACCATGTAGCGTGTCTTTTCAACACGTTACATTACCCCCTTTCCAGGAAAAATAAAAAATAGGAACTATTTTTTATTGAAGACCGAAAGATGAACCAAACAAATATATATAATTCCGGACTAACTGAAATCAAACTCCTTGCGGTACGCCAGGACAACAACGTGCAACTGGAGTCGGAAAACTCCACTATAATTTAACAAACTGGACTTACTGAGACCTGCAAGTCAGATACGATTGGGCAACACTGGCCACCGACCTACAACACTACTAGCCTATGCAAAAAGAAAAATTTTGAATTTTGGTGCGGTTGGGCAACTTAGGCCGCCGACCAAGAAATTTAATTAACTCGTGCAAGAAGGAAATAACAATTTTGGTGCGGTTGGGCATCTCTGGCCACCGACCAACAATACTACTAGTCCATGCTAAAAGGAAAAATTTTGAATTTCGGTGCGGCTGGGCAACTTTGGCCACCGACCAAGAATCTAAGGTAAATTGTGAAAGAAGAAAATAATTATTTTGGTGCGGTTGGGCAACACTGGCCACCGACCAATAATACTACTCACTAGTCCATGCTAAAAGGAAAAATTTTGAATTTCGGTGCGGCTGGGCAACTTTGGCCACCGACCAAGAATCTAACTAAACGTGGGAAAAAAGAAATTTTTATTTTGGGTGCGGTTGGGCATCACTGGCCACCGACCAACTATCTTTTCCCTCAATGGCAAGGAAAGAACAATAGGAAAGAACAACAATTCCGAATTTAGACGTGGCTAAGCCACTCCGACCACCATAAATTTATCAAAATATGAAGCAATCTGGAAAAAAACTTCAGTCTATAAATGGAGTCAAGGGGAAAATGTCTGTGTCTGGTGCATAAACAGCTTTCCAGGACACGACAGAATAGAAGTTTAAAACGAGTGTACTGAGACAACTCGGGAAAAACCGACTGTGGCTGGCGCAACACCACCAACTTTCCATACACAGCGGGGGAAAACAAAACGAGTGTACTGAGACAACTCGGGAAAAACCGACTGTGGCTGGCGCAACACCACCAACTTTCCATACACAGCGGGGGAAAACAAAACGAGTGTACTGAGACAACTCGGGAAAAACCGACTGTGGCTGGCGCAACACCACCAACTTTCCATACACAGCGGGGAAAAACAAAACGAGTGTACTGAGACAACTCGGGAAAAACCGACTGTGGCTGGCGCAACACCACCAACTTTCCATACACAGCGGGGAAAAACAAAACGAGTGTACTGAGACAACTCGGGAAAAACCGACTGTGGCTGGCGCAACACCACCAACTTTCCATACACAGCGGGGAAAAACAAAACGAGTGTACTGAGACAACTCGGGAAAAACCGACTGTGGCTGGCGCAACACCACCAACTTTCCATACACAGCGGGGAAAACAAAACGAGTGTACTGAGACAACTCGGGAGAGCCGACTGCGGCCGGTGCATAAACAGCGTTCCGAGCGCAGTGGCGGAGTGAAGCTAAGACGAGTGTACTGAGACATCTCGGTGAAACCGATTGTGGCTGGCACTACACCACCAGCTTTCCGTACACACGGAGGAATAATCCACTGAGCGTACAGTGACAGCTCAGAGGAACCGTCTGTGTCAGATGCATAAACAACTTTCCGAGCACAGAGGAGAAAAAGTAAGAAAAACGAGTGTACTAAGACAACTCGGGAGAGCCGACTGCGGCCGGTGCATAAACAGCGTTCCGAGCGCAGTGGCGGAGTGAAGCTAAGACGAGTGTACTGAGACATCTCGGCGAAACCGATCGTGGCTGGCACTACACCACCAGCTTTCCGTACACACGGAGTATGGGAGGCCCTTCACCCGACGGGTGGGGTCGATCCCTATCCCTTTCCCTTAGGGAAGGGGGAATTAAGTAAAATCCGAGGCCTTCTTCCCGGTACCAAGGAGAGAAGGAAAATGTCAAATCCGAGAAAAACTAAAAATCTAAAAATATCACTAACTCATCCTTTCGGATAACTAAATTTATCTACTAGATAAGCTCTAAATTAAATTTTAAAGGCTAACCTATTCTTCTAAGGGTTAGAAAAAGTTTAGTTTCAAGATAGGTTAGTAAAGGAAAAGTACCTAACTAAAGTCCTTTAGGAAAACTTGGGGACTGTGCACAGTTAGACGCCTCTTACGTCACGCTACTGGCGGCGGTAGGGAACCGTATTCTACAACCCATCCCTACATGGGGAAATTTTGAAAAAGATGAAAAAAACTCAAACCAAAAAGTTGAAATCGTAGGAGAATTAACAGAATTCCGAAAAGTTTGTAAGGTTCAATTTTAAGTTACTGGGTCATGGTCATTCTAGCGTGTGCCACCCATTCATACATCTCTCTCAAGGCCTTATCAATCTACCACTCATCCCTTTCGCAGGCCTAGACGCACACTAAAAGCCCAAACCCAGTACTGGGGACACCGAAAAATTTAAATTTAGATTTTTATAATATCTTTAACATGATAACGACCAGAGGTACCTTTCGCAAGGTCTTTTAGAACATAAACTAAATCTGAAATTTTGTCAATTATCTCACACCTTACAAATCTGGGAGCTAACTTAGCCGAAAAATAATGAGCAGCATTAGACTGAACAAAGTTTCTCCTCCACACGATGTCTCCTATACTAAAAGAAACAGCCTTACGACCTTTGTTATAAAAAGTAGCATTTCGCCTATAAGCCTTCAAGAGAGAATTGGTTACTTGTGAATAAATGGACTTTAAAGTCTGAAAAGAATTTACATAATCTTGACGATTACCAATAGTTAAGTCATCCAAATTGTCCACCGAATCACTAAAACGATGTAAGGAAGCGTCTATTATTACTTCTCTTCCAAACATAAGAAAATTCGGGGTACGTTCAGTGGCAAAATTTATAGAACTATTTAAAGCTAATTGAATATGAGGTAAAGGTTTCGACCACGTTCGGTGATCGTCCTTAACAAAGCAAGCAATACAAGTTTCCACAGTTTTATTGTAACGTTCTACTGGATTGTTCTGTGGTGTGTAAAGTGAATTATAAAATATTTTATTTATGTTGTAACTTTTAAGGAAATCTACAAAATGTTTTGAAGTGAACTGTGTGCCATTATCACATACTATAATTTTAGGAGTACCAAACCTCAGAAATATGTCTTTCTCGATAGACTTACAAATACTACTAGTAGTGGCATTCGCTAATGGGAATAGCCAAACAAATTTGGAAAAAACATCGACTACTGACAGAATGAATCTATGACCGGAATAAGTCCTCGGCAGAATTCCAATGATATCCATGGACAGCATAACCATAGGGGCATCGACTACTTTAGGGTTTACCATTAGACCCTGAGGGGGTGAATTAGAAGATTTATAAGCCTTGCAAACGTCACAACGACCAATGTAATCTTGAACGTCTCTAAACATTTTCTTCCAAAAGTAATGAGTTTTTAATTTATGTAAAGTTTTATGAATGCCTAAATGACCAGAATTAATATTATCATGATTTTCTCTAATGGTGTCAATTACACTATCCCGAGGAATGACAATTTTCCAATCCAGTCGGGAGTTCAGATTAAATTTAGGTTTACAATATTTAAATAAAGTATTGTGCTCTACTTTATAATTTTTGTATTTAGCAGGGCACTTTTGACATTTCAAAAATATGTTTTTGTACCAGGGGTCGTTAATGTCGTCATCGGGCAAAAGTAAAGGTTTAGGAGTTGTCAGAGTGGCAACTTCTATTCGGGACAAACAATCCGGGACTACATGAAGTGCGCCCTTCTTATGCATTATATCAAAGGTAAACTGGGAAATTCTGGCGGCCCACCTAGCTAAGCGACCACTAGGGTTGGTAAGACCCAGCAACCACTTTAAGCTAGCGTGGTCGGTAACTACGGTAAATTTCATACCTTCAATATATGGTCTAAAGTGTTCTACAGAGTTTAATATTGCGAGAAGTTCGCGTTCTGTGGTACTATAATTTCGCTCACATTTCGACAAAGTACGGGAATAAAATGCCAATGGATGCTGGACACCAGCGTCATCTTCCTGACACAGGACACTGCCGATGCCTACTGAGCTAGCATCACAATGGAGAAAAAAGGGTTTACTAAAATCAGTGCAAAGTAAGACTGGCGAGGACATCAGAGCGGCTTTCAACTTGACAAAGGCTTCTTCTGCATCTTGATTCCAGCTGACTGGCTTTGTCGAATTTTTACTTCCACCCGTCAGTCGAGAGAGAGGAGCTGCGATATCTGCAAATTTGGCAATGAACCTACGGTAGTACGAACACATACCTAAGAATCCACGAAGTTGCCTAACATTATGGGGTTTAGGGAAGTCTCTAATAGCTTCTAATTTTGAAGGATCGGTGTGGAGTCCTTCACTGTCGATGACATATCCTAAATAACGGAGTCTCTCTTTACAGAACTCACATTTCTTTAGATTGACAGTAAGGCCTGCACTCTTCAGAATATTCATCACCTTTCGTAACAGAGTCATATGTTCAGAGAACGATTTGGATATCAAAATCAGGTCATCTAAATATTTGAACACGACGTCGTCAAATTCTGGACCAAAGAGACGGTCCACCAAACGCTGTAGCTCTGCAGGAGCGTTGGTAATCCCGAACGGCATTCGGACAAATTCAAACAAACCTTTTCCAGGAACTACGAAGGCCGTCTTCTCGCGGGACGATTTCTCCAAAGGAATCTGTAAAAATGCCTTGGACAAATCAAGTGCGGATATGTAACGAGCGTCCTTCAGGTTGTCTAGAATCCTAGAGGTATACGGCAAGGGATAAGCGTCTCTAACAGTAACCGAATTCAGCCGACGAGAGTCCAGACACATCCTGGTACCTCCATCCTTCTTCCCGACCGCTAACACTGGGGAGCACCAGGGAGACTTGGAAGGCTGTATGATACCCTCTCGAAGCCGCTGTTCCACCTCAGCGTATAGTTCTTCCTGTTTCGCTGGACTAAGCGGCCAATATCGCTGTTTAATGGGCTCGCTGGTGGTGACAATTTTGTGTTCAACTAAGTGAGTAAATCCTAAACCCTTCTTCTCATACGAGATGTCTTCAAATTCCGAAACTACCCGACCTAATTCTTCTTTTTCTGCAGCCGTGAGGCGCGCTGCAGAAGTGACCGTACAAAACGAAGCCTCTAAACTGGGTTTAAAAGTAATTCTGTCTAAAAACTCCTTCGCAATGCCAAATCTCAACCAAAAGTCGAAGCCGAGGATTATGGGAGTCTTGAACGATGGAACAATCAAGAATGGTACAAGTCGTGTCACTCCATCCACGGTGACAGGAATCTCCATGGTTCCCTCAACCTTATTGGGAGTGCCATCAGCTGTGTTAGCTCTACCACTAACCTGGACTTCTTTTATAGAAAAACCGGAATCTAAAAATTTCAAATGTGAATTGGCGCCAAGCACACAGGCATTCGCGCCACTATCCAAAAGACCGGAATAATCAACTTTATTTACCTGAAAAGTCAAGAATGGGCGATTGTCATCGTCGTCAACAAAAACTATAGGGGCAATCCTATGGAAATCGAAGAAGGTTTTAACGTATCCTAACCAATCATTGAATTCATTTTTAATTTCACTGTCAGAAGGTTTCAATTTAATTAAAGGGTTTTTTAAGGAGTTATTTATACGGTCAGCCGAAGCACAACGCACTTCCGATCGAAACGGTGTTCGACTGACGCCTACTCGTTTTTTGGAGTAGCCGCGACCGAAGGTTTTGAAGAACTGGGGTTGCAGTTATCACAAGTCAAAGTGGTGACATCTTTTTTGTTGCATTTAAAACAAATTGTGCCTCTAATGGTTCTACAATCTTTGTAATGATGTCCGTTCTTTTTACACTTTAGACAAGTTACAGGTTTAGTAACTTCAACCGCGTTAAACCTGCGGGTAGGCTTGTCAAAATTCGAGTTAGACGCAACAGGCAGCGATGGGACCGTAGTAGTATATGCGTCTATTTCTTTACTTAACCGCAAAATAACGTCCATACTGTACGCAAGTTTCCCAACAAAATGGACCATCAAAGACGGTAGCATGTTGTGTCTAAACACGTCAATTAATACAGGTTCTGACAACGGGTAGGTCAATTGACCATTTAAATCTAATAATTCTATGATGTAATCCGATAAGGATTCTTTTGGTTTCTGCTTGCGTGTGCGAAGTTGAAATTCGAGTTGGTAATCAAAATCGGTCTTATCGAAACGCCTGAGCAATGCTAGTTTTAGCTCATACCAGGTGGTGAGTTGGTGTCGCACAGTGCGGAACCATTTCAAGGCCAGATCCGATAAAAGGCAGGTAAAAGCCCGAACGAGGTAAACCTCCTCGATACGTCTCGCATGTTGGAGCTCCTCCACTTGAATTATAAATTCGCGAACGCAAGTTTTGCCATTAAAATTCAGTTTACATTTTGAAAGATCAGGTTGTTTGGTATATGTGTAATTTATGGGGCTGTCTATCAACATAGTCTGGTTGACCGGCGGTATATTGAGCGCGGTCGGCAGTCGTGGAATGCTTCGGCTGGTACTATCCCGAGAACCAGCAGGATGATCGGTAAGTGTGATCAAATCCATTTGCGATGGTAAAAATAGTGAATGGTCAATACCACCACTCGCGGAAACATCCAACGCGGGCGGAGCGATGGTTGGAGCAGGCTCGGTCCCACGATCACCGTTAGCAGACATTTCGTTATGTGTAAAACCTTCCGGTACAAACGCAAGTCACCGTGTACTATGTGGATATACAATCAACAAAAAAAATTTAAAATGTACACCCTGTATATATAAGGGTCATAAATTTTCACCATAAAAGGTTGAAGTCCAATTAGCCGAAGTGAGAGTTTGAAGAACTCCGGATTTAAACAATAAAATTTAAAATCGTCCCTTTAATAGGGTACACCCTGTATTAACCACAGTATGAAAGTGCAATAGCGATCAAGCTGAAATCTGGTTTAATTCAAAAAATTTAATTATAAAAAATTTAAGAGTCACCCTGTATAACCAGGAGAACCAAAAAGCAATTTTAGGGACCAGAGTCCAAATGGAAATTTAAAAATTTTCAAAAAATAAATTTTGTAAATTGTTGGTCACACCCTGTATGACTGGCAATAAATTAAAAATAAAGGTTTTTGGTATTTATGTTTTTGATAGAGCTAAATATCAATGGTGGTTCGTCACCCTGTATATATGGTGATAAATCAATGTAGGTATAGAAGTTAAAATTTAAATTGATTGGGTTAAAATTTATAAATTTAATTTGTCAGTGACACCTTGTATATATAACGTTCCAACAAATTCGAACTAAAATTTAAAAATTAAAATTTTGATGTAAACTTAAAATATTTAAAATGATCAGAGTCACCCTGTATGAGGTATGACCAGGTCACTAACATGAAATATGGATGAATCTAAAACGATTTATTAAACTTTACCAGGTATAAACTACGTTAAATTTCCACTCAAACAAAGGTCTTCCAAACTCTAATAACAAATGATTTAATAAGTTATTCTAATTTACTAAAAGGTTTTTATAACTTTTATCAGTTAAGATTAATTAAGTTTAGCTTACCAAAACTTAAGTAGGCAATAATGAATTAGGTTTTAAAGGTATCTACTGATATTTAACTTTTATTTACTTATGAAAACTTTGAATTGGAAATTATATTTAACTGCTTTTAATTTCTACTTTTGTTAACACTGCACTTTTAACACTTTATTCACTGTATAATTTTAGAACAATCACTTATTAATTACTTATTTTTAGCTGTGGAAAAAGACACTGTTATAAAAATAACCAGTTAACACAAAATGAAAGTAAAAGTAAATGTCAACTAAAAGAAATTATTCAGCGAAGCCTCAAATTGTATTTCACAATAAAAATGTTTACAAACTATATGTTTTAAATATCCAAATGAAAGAATTGAAAGACAAATTATTCCAGAATAAAGAAAAATCAGGTCCCTGTTCGGGCGCCAATTTGTAATGTTTTAGATTGTGTACTAGGATGGTTTGTTTAAAAATAAAATATGTAAAAAATACCAACCTTTTATTTGCAGCACCCCACGGTAATATTGTGGCGGGGGTCCGGAGATTAGGAAACCCTCTCTCACAAGGGAAAAAAAGAGATAGGGATTAGCTGCCAAAAAGTATAAAAAAAGGAAAATTTGATTAAAAGCTCGGGCGCCAGGCAGAAATCCCAAAAAAAATGGAGAGAGAATTCCCTTCAAAAATTGGACTTTTAATCACAAAGCAGGGGTCTGGAATTAAACTATTTATCTTTCAATTCATAATAAATTATATTCTCTCAAAGAAAATTGGTAATAAATTACAGAGATTTGGGTCTTTAATTAAGATACAAGGGTTGTTATAAATAGCTTGGGGAGCCCAGAATTATCTCAACGCAGGTTGAGATAATTCTGCACTTCCTTCTAATGACTAAATGGCACAATTTGTTTAGGTTTAGATGATTTCTAATAAGAATTTTGGATTTTAAGTATGATACTAGGTTAAAAACTAAGTTGAGGACTTCGCTATTAAAAAGAAAAATACACCGACCTTATCGTCTCTAAGTTTGTTCGTATGTACCAGAAGTGGACTGCCCGGGCGAGGCGCCGCGAGAGTCCCTCTTCGATGAACTGATGGTGTGAGGCCCCCTCGGCCTCAAGATTATAGGGGGATTAAATGGGTGACTTCCCAGAAGGGGAAGTCCTAAATCTCGCCGGGTGGCGACGTGACCTCCGCTGTTGGGCTTCTGTGGGTCGTGGATGCGCCCGGGGCCTTCCCTCTGGGCTCTTGCACCCGGAGACGCAGGCTTGACGGCTCACAGAGAGAAGCGGAAGTCAGCGCCGACCGCCGAGTTCTCACGTCCACGTGGCGACGTCTGGACCGCCGAATTCGTCCGAAATGGGGACGCGGGGAGTACGTACTTCAGAACTTGGTGTAGTACATTATGTAGATAAAACTTCCAATGGAAGAAAGAAGTAGATTCTGACCAAAAAGAGGTGGTCCCTCAAAGGGGGAAGAAAATAACCACAAACATAAGGTTCATGATTATGGTTTTTACATTAATTTGTAATTTCTAATAGGATTTTCAAAATTTCAATAGTTTTGATGGTTTCAAAAGTCTAAAAAGTCTTAGTTTCAAAAGTTTCCAAAGTTTAAAAAGTCTTAGTTTCAAAAGTTTCGATAGTTTCCGACTCGCCCCTGCCTGAAAAGGAGAAAGGGGAGCCGTCAATGCTCGTTCACACTTGTGGGCGAATTCGCGTGAGAATCCACTTATTAAAATTTACAATACTTACGTCGGATTCCTCTCGGAGTGGCTGGAAGGTGATGCAGTCATTTCAAGGAGCGGGCTATAACAAGAAACAAACATGTGCTATAACCTATTCGAATATCTCACGAGATTTTGACAATCCTCTAGCAATATATTTACCTTTAGTTGTTTCTATTATCCAGCCATCCTTTTAAGTTAGTAGAACGCCATAAAGGCTGGGATATTTCCCGATATTTATTGATTTAAGTTTTCGCTCGAGTGTTCGCTAGTAAGGCTTCTTTGGAAATGAATTCCATATCTTTCTGCTTGTCTAAGTAGTCTTCCTTTCTTTTTTAATTTTACGTCCACAGATAACAAACTTCCGGATTCGGTTTGAGACATACTAAAATACACTCATTCCCACCTGTCATGAGTGACAGCTTGTCAAGAACGGAGTCCTGCCAACCTTCAGGGGAAAATTCACAATGACAGTCCAAAGACAACCTAAAACTCCGACTTAACAGATCTACCAGGTTATTTACGTATATCGACATCTAAATGAGAAATAATGCTATTCAAATACGAATAAATATGGGAATGGAATTTCAGCGGGTAAGTTAAGCCATGGAAAATAAAACAAACAGTCACTATTCTTTGGATAGGATATAATTAGCAAGCTAGACTGGTGATATAACGAACGAAATATTCTAATTCAATTGTAGGAGGCATCAACCATGTAGCGTGTCTTTTCAACACGTTACAGTATGTGTTGGCATTCAATAATCTTTACATCAGGTAGCAGATCAACGTGTCTGGTCTTTCCGGAGTGCTGTCCGGGCAGATTGTGGATGGGACGCTGCAGCTCATACAGACTCCGGAGGAAGGTATGTGTTGGCATTCAATAATCTTTACATCAGGTAGCAGATCAACGTGTCTGGTCTTTCCGGAGTGCTGTCCGGGCAGATTGTGGATGGGACGCTGCGGCTCATACAGACTCCGGAGGAAGGTATGTGTTGGCATTCAATAATCTTTACATCAGGTAGCAGATCAACGTGTCTGGTCTTTCCGGAGTGCTGTCCGGGCAGATTGTGGATGGGACGCTGCAGCTCATACAGACTCCGGAGGAAGGTATGTGTGGGCATTCAATAATCTTTACATTCAGCAGGAGCTGGAGGCCAAATCAGGTAGCAGATCAAAGTGTCTGGTCTTTCCGGAGTGCTGTCCGGGCAGATTGTGGATGGGACGCTGCAGCTCATACAGACTCCGGAGGAAGGTATGTGTTGGCATTCAATAATCTTTATAGTGCTTAGAGCTGGCAGCCAAGATCAGAGAGCAAATTAACGAGTCTGATCTGGAGTCAAGGGGGTGTCACTCCGCGATTCCGTCGCGCGGCTACAAGTACATGCAGAGCGCCCCGTCTCCGTGGTCTATTCAATGGTTGGCGCGCGCTGTCTCGGAACGCACGTTTAATTTTACAACGCTGGCTCGTCACGTATCGCGAAATATATCGCTTGCAACTATTAGGATTATTTTATACATGTGCATCTTAAATGAAAATGCCGAAAATATACTGCATAGCAGCATGTTGCAATAATAATAATGTTAATTATCATGACGCGTTTTTCGCACAGCCGATGCGTCAGAGAGATACTAAAAAGTAAGGAACATAATAATACACTTATTACCTACATTCGTAGTAAATTAAATTCTCAGAAACTCAAGTCAATTACAGACAAAACGGTTTATTTTCGGACAAATTTGTCAGTAAAAAAGCGGCACATTTAAATAATGTAAAAAACTTCGTTCTCTCATACTTTTATTGAATTTCGCGCCTTTTGTCCTGACATATTATTTGGTTGTCTGACTTAATTCCCATAATATCAAATAGGTACGCTGGTACATATAAGAGAAAATGCCGTGTTACGTCTGCCTTACGATTGTGATTAAACCATTACTTATTTATGCTGCTTTTGTAATGAATGCGTAGGTACCTAACGTAATTCTTTATTTTTAAATGCATTAAGCAGATATAGTAATTTCTGCACACCTCACATACTGTCTACAGATATTTTTAGAATGTTCGTGTTATTATCAGGATATTCAGGATTATTCGGATGGATATTCACCTAAAGTTAGCGAAGTCGTGTTGCTATCTCACTCACACCTCAAACAATGCCGCCCGGGCACGCGCGGCCGAAGCACACAGAAGGTGCCGACCGAGTTGAGACAAATATTTTTGAATCACGTGTATGAAATGCGTAGGTAAATTCTATAATCACGCATGAACTAAATTGTTGAATCAAGACGAATGCTATTAACGCCGTAGATATCATTTCAGTAATGTATTTGTCAGACGCCTCATAGCGCCGTTCGTTATTTTATTAGTTTTCAATAATTGACAACCCTGTTTTCGACGGCGTGCGGCTTATAAGCGACCTTTCCGCCACGCAATACGGCCCATTTCAGCTGCTCGCGTCGCCTCGCGCGCCGGATTGTTTGGTAATAATAATTGTGTAGGTACATAAAAAGCCGGCATTTGTGAACATCAAAGCAGTGAAGCTTCTGTACTTTATATATTCTGTGCTGGAGTGCTGCCTGGCCAGATGGAATGCTGAACTTGGACCCTATTCAACAGGGGCCCATACTTTACTCCGTTGAACGGCTAATGATATTGTTGGATCAGAAGAGAACCAGACTAACCAATTTATCATAACCTCCTAACTGGGTGTTTCTATCATTTCGTGCAAATTGGGAGAGTTTGGGAGAATTTTTTATTTTCATTTTTTTGTTGTGGCAATGGTAAGACTTACGAAAAAGAAACATTAATCTATAATACATTTGCAATTGTACGCAAAATTGACCGATTTATGAACAAAAGATTTTTCCAAAAGAAATGGTAATGACGTATAGAATATGGGAATGAAAATGCGATGTTGGTAATGATAGGTCGAAAAAAGAAATAACGTAGTCGAAAGTTTAAGTTTGAATTTTGAGATCTTTTAATGAATAACTTGTTATATTTGGAATATACCTACTGAAAATGTAGTTTTGAATATTACTTGTTACTTTCAACAGTCAGGTGCATGATAAAAAACGAGAATGGTAATTAACATAAGATGGTGGCAAGAATTGAATACTGAAATTCATTACCATAATTTTTAGTTCATTACCATTCTCTTTAGTATGTTACCATTAAATTACGGTAATGACAAGAATGGTAATGACTTTTCCTTACCTTTTGTAGATTAACTCTTTAAAAATAAATGCAATTGCAGGTCCATTCATTCACTAAGCATTCGAATAGAATATTCATTATTTAAGTATTCACAGTTCAATAAAACACTTAAAAATTAATATCAAAACAGTGCAAATGGTAATGAAAAAAAACTATACCAAATCCAAAAATCCGCCGCGATATATTTTTTCATAAAAAAATGGCACACGTCCGTCTTGTTCACTGTTTACTAGCCGACTGAGGTGGGGATCGCGGACAGAGGGAACTTCGTATAGAATAACATTTGCAATGCGTACTGGCCAATTCCGTTGTTGCAAATTATATACATGGTAATGAAATTATTTTCGTGACAAAAAGATTTTGCTGCAGTGGAATTAAATATTCAGTGTTAAAACTGTTAAACCACTAAACTTTCATTCCCTTATAAATACTTCATCTAAATTAAGTGGTTGAATCAAAGTAGTACATGTAATAGTTATGTAATTCGCTCTCAAATCTGTAAATCTAGGTTCTGACCGGTGATGGTAATGAGTTTTTAGCATGTTTATATTTTATTTATATATTTTATGTTGCAATAATAGAATTAATTTTAGATGCTAAGTATACCTATGAACCTCACGCAACATATAAAAAATATTTGAAATGAATTTAGGAGTTAGTTTATTTTTTATTTCAGCAAACATATGATTTGCACGAAATGATAGAAACACCCAACTTAGCAAGCGAAATTCAAATTAAGCCAGATAAATCGTGCGCTGTATTTTATAAATTACTAGCGACCCGCCCCGGCGTCGCACGGGTACTATACCTACACAAAAACCTTCCTCTTGAATTACTCTACCTATTAAAAAAAACCTCATCAAAATCCGTTGCGTAGTAAAGATTTAAGCGTACAAAGGGACATAGGGACAGAAAAACTTTAACTATGCGATATGACACCACCCAATTAAAAAAATCAACATGTCTATTATAAACATTCTACTTTCAGATGGCGAGCAGGAACTGCAAATGCACGTGGTAGAAGAAGAACACGAAGATAGCGAGGCCAAGGAAACCGACCGCGCCGTTGCCGGCATGCAAGCGGTACGGGTTTCATTAATCACGGGCTATTTTCACCTGTTATCACCAAACCCCGCATGACGGGAGCAAAAATGCGTTTGTCACTAGTGCTTAGTTAAATATCGACTATTCTATCGACATCCATACCAACATTTTATGAATTAGAAATGTATTGATCAACAGTAATTTATGCAACCGTACGTAATCAAAGGCATTGCGATTGATAAACAATAATATGTCAATAATACCTAGTACCATAGGACAGTTACAAAACCGAAATTAAAGCCTAAAAAGCAGCTTGAATGTCGTTCAGAATTTCAAAGTGCACTTGTTAAGATTACCTTTACATCCTCAAGGCGAAATTATTCACAAAAAATATCAGAATATGTTGACTAAAAAAATTGGTGAATTCATATTAAAAATCTTATATATTTTTTGATATCTGGAAAAGAAGTGAAACTACTAGGGAAACATAATTAGCCTAATCTATAAATTTCAAATTAAAAAATCGTTCATATGGATGTCGATAGAATAGTCGATATTTAACTAAGCACTAGTGACAAACGCATTTTTGCTCCCGTCATCCGGGGTTTGGTTATCACCACTGAAAATGTTTTCCCACCTGTTATCCCCCCATCTGACACCAGTGCGCCGGTTTCAAGGCAAAACCAACTATTTCGGTAAAACATCTTTTAGCAAATACTATTCTATGTCATTGGCATAAAATACGATTTGTCAAAACCAACTTCAAGAAAATAGTTGGTTCTGCCTTTAACCAGACGAGTGGTAACAACTGGGAATGTTTTCCCACCTGTTATCACCCATCTGACGACAGTGGTAATAACTGGGAATGTGTTCCCACCTGTTATCACCCATCTGACACTAGTGGTAACAACTGGGAATCCTTTCCCAACTGTTATCACCCATTTGACACCAGTGGTAACAACTGGGAATGTTTTCCCACCTTTTATCACCCCTCTGATACTAGTGGTAACAACTGGGAATGTTTTCCCACCTGTTATCACCCATCTGACGACAGTGGTAACAACTGGGAATGTGTTCCCACCTGTTATCACCCATCTGACACTAGTAGTAACAACTGGGAATCCTTTCCCAACTGTTATCACCCATTTGACACCAGTGGTAACAACTGGGAATGTTTTCCCACCTTTTATCACCCATCTGACACCAGTGGTAACAAATGGGAATCCTTTCCCACCTGTTGTCACCCATCTGACACCAGTGGTAACAACTGGGAATGTTTTCCCATCTGTTATCACCCCTCTGATACTAGTGGTAACAACTGGGAATGTTTTTCCACCTGTTATGACCAATCTGACACCAGTGGTAACTACTGAGAATGTTTTCCCACCTGTTATCACCCATCTGACACCAGTGGTAACAACTGGGAATGTTTTCCCACCTGTTATCACCAATCTGACACTAGTGGTAACAACTGGGAATCCTTTCCCAACTGTTATCACCCATTTGACACCAGTGGTAACAACTGGGAATGTTTTCCCACCTTTTATCACCCATCTGACACCAGTGGTAACAAATGGGAATGTTTTCCCATCCGTTATCACCCATCTGACACTAGTGGTAACAAGTGGGATTGTTTTCTCACCTGTTATCACCCATCTGACACTAGTGATAACAACTGGGAATGTTTTCCCACCTGTTATCACCCATCTGACACTAATGGTAACAACTGGGAATGTTTTCCCACCTGTTATCACCCATCTGACACCAGTGGTAACAACTGGGAATGTTTTCCCACCTGTTATCACCAATCTGACACTAGTGGTAACAACTGGGAATCCTTTCCCAACTGTTATCACCCATTTGACACCAGTGGTAACAACTGGGAATGTTTTTCCACCTGTTACTACTAGAGTACTTGGTGGTAACTACTGGGAATAATAAATACCAGGATTAGCGATAGCAGTAATGTGTCCACTATGATGACGCTGCTTTTTCATCTCCCTCCATATTTTTCTTAGTTTATTCATTGTATAAAAATACACGTTATGTCTCCTTATACCCCGTTCCCGTAGCATGATCTTTCGTCATGTTTTCGTGTACCCACTCGCCCCATAAGACCTCGCGTGATTTATGAACATTATGGATAAGCCCTTACTAATAAAATATTGTTTTTACAGGTCGTGTTAGACAGCGAGTTCTCAATGGAAGATGATGATAAGACACAATAAAGTGAAGGCAAAATAGTTTGGTTTCTCAATGGAAAAAGCCACTTCTGATTTAACCCTTTATAGGGCAGCGGTCTCAAAAACGACCACCCTATAACTCTATCTTTTTGTATTATTTTCTTATACAGATTGTTTTGTACTAGAAGATGGCGTGAAGCCATGATTTTTTGAGTCTTGCTCGTTAAAGAGTTAATAAGAACTTGATACTATTTGAATGGAAAGCCAAATCTGTCACCATTTGTAAAAATCTTCAACCAGATTGGCACCCTAAAGAATATTTTTAAAATATTCCGTTTTGTTCATACAATCTTTTTCAACGTGACATAATATGTAATTTATAACGGTTCCTGTTAATTTCACGAGTAGGTAATTATTATGAAAATATCCATTTCTTTACATTGTTATTACTTTGACAGAACGTTATAGCTAATAGAAATTGCGAATAATGTAAACTACATTTTAAATTAATTATCGATATTCATTTATTATAGTTTAAATTTTTTATAAATATAATGAATTTAATAATAAATATAGACATTTTGAGAAACAACATTTGGGAAATAAATTGGTCAGGTTTGACATTGTTCGCAATTTTTATTGACATTGACTTTGGTTGATTCATGTGTAAATATTTAAATTACAGTTGTATGTATTCGACTTTTTCATGACATAGCCCTGCACATAGACATACGCTGTAGTCGATTTTTAAATTCCGTCTTGCCATAAGAAGTGTTTGTCGACGGCATGACACTTATTTTTATCGCAAATGTAAATATTTCATTGCATTTTATCACTTTGAATGTCATTATTTTATATTTTATAAGTAAATACCTATATGTAGGTATGTTATGTATTGAATATAAATTAGTAAATAAACAAGTTATTTTATTGTATATTGTGGTTAAATGATATACTAGGCTATATGTAACTTTTAAATATTACAATCATGGAATAAAAAGCGTTTTTTATTAAATTTGTTAACCCATTTTAATAGCCAATCCTTTGAAAAATCTGTTATTTCGACGGTTGCACGGTAAAGTATGATCACATTACTGCTTAACCAATGATATGCCCACACGCCAAGAAAATAAATCTAAATAAAATTCACCTTGTCAATAAATTTGTTTAGAAGGTTGCCAAAAAATAAGTACATTCTCGTTGCCTGTGAGGTTTTAGGAGAGAATAGCCGCCTAGATTTTTGGAACTTTCAGAAGAGTCGATACAATTTTGAAATCACTTAAAATAGGTGCAAGCTGCTACTACTTTTACTATTAAATACTACGATTACTTCTGAAACAGAAATTCACTATTTTTCGACAATCCTCTATAGTTGACATCTTTAAAAGTCATAAAATATACTAGTGACGTTATATTTGCATATACGTATACTGTATACTGCCCAATGCCGTGTGGTGACGACAGTAAGAATACATTTGTCACCACCCGAACTCCTCCTGCGGGTGTCGTAAGACTCGACTAAGGGATTGAAGTGTCACTGACCATCCTACAAGATTGATGATGGGCAGCAGCGTCATCATCATCATAGTGGACGCATTACTGCGATCGCCAATCCGCTTGCCCAGCTTGTCGATTATGGGAATTTACCTCCTAATGCGTCTATAAGGAGAGGCCTACGTCCAGCAAATATACATAGCCTGATGATGATGATGCTACTGCCAAATGACTTACTCTTAAGTTCCTCCCAATTTATTAAAAAGAAGTTCTGTACTAAAAGTACTGCAATCTACATTTTAGTAGTCATTTCTTCATGTTAAGTATTACGTCGTCGTGCATAATGTGAAATAATTTATATAACTGTACATCATCCCTATTTCAAGCCACCCTGAAAGAAATGTTCAAAATAAACGCAATGTAATAAAAATAGGACTAGACGCGAAATGTAAATAAAATAAAGTTTGGAATGCGAAAAAATGGAAGTGAACGCTGGGTCCAAACGTTCCCAACATTTTCCCTTTAAATATTACATTACATGGTCGACAGATGTCGCTGTGGAGTGTGGGGTAAAATAGAGCAAATATTATGCCGTTTTGGTACAAGTGTGTGAAAAGATAGTTTAGGAATGTATGTTTTAGCATAAATTTACACACGTAACATCGACGCATTGCGTACCTATGTACAGTCGCCACCAGAAACGTGTATGAATACAGTAATAAAAGCTTATAAAAATCGGAACGTATACCGCCGACTTCTAAGTTCGCAATTTCAAGCATCCGTCTCTATCACACTAATAACGCCTTTGTTTGGAGTGACAGAGACAAAAAAACACGAATGTCGAAGTTCGCGGCAGTAGACTTGGGGTGTCGTAGGTTCTTTTCATGTATTATAGACTAATACGTCAAATCATAGGTGAGAATATATTCGACGAGGATGTCGGGTATGTGACGCCGTTCTCTACGTACATCTAAGAAAGTTACGAATATCTAGTTATCTACAATTTTTGGGGAATCGTAATTTTATAACTGGGTGTTTGTATTTATAGAGAATTCTCGCACTTTCCATATATTTCTAAGGTACCTGTCATACCCGTGACGTTTCCGACTAAGTTGACTTTTTCGTTGAATGCACCTCAGCATAGTAGGTACTATGCGTAAAATTACTTAATGTTATTGTGCTTGATTAAAATGACTGATGTGATGAGTGATGAATGATGAGTGTACCTAATGCTAAGTGTAGAGTCGTAGTTTTCAATGTTAGCGATTCTACTCCGTTTAACCGTTAGGTTAACGTCTGAACGTATTATCCGCCACCTAAGAGTAGGTATGCTGTAAGTACCAAAGTTATATTTTCCTTAAGACGTGCTGCCCCACCTATCTTCATAAAACTGCTAAAACATTTGTCCGTTCTTTAATTTCAACAAACCTATATCTCGAAAACACGTATACCGAGCATCTGCCAACAACTTCATTATAAAACTTTGAGAACCGCCCAATTTTTTCTCCCTCGTAATAAGCGCATTAAGGCCGGAAAAATTTAAACTCTGCCCGAAACTTTATGCGTTTTCTTTTTTACATTAAGGACAAAAAGAAAGAGCCTACTTAGAAGGGTGGCTCAAAGTTTTAATATCACCAGATTCCTTTACATGTCCCAAAACAGTTTACGCGCGCTTAATGCTTGTGTTTAAAGTTTAAATTTGCGTGTTAAAAGGTTTTTCTAGACGCATTCTTCGGTTTGTGCATTTTTAATGCAAGCAGTATATATGTGTGGTGCTTAGCGAATTTAAGAACCGAATGGCGAGGGAGTTTCGTTTTAGGTTGTGTGTTACCTATTTTTAAATTCGTTAACACTTGTAAGCGTCGAGTATTGAATTGAAAAAGGGTGAAACTTTTTCGTAGCGTTTTTGCGCCAGTTTTGGTAACTTTTAGGTGACAGAACAGTAGTATAAAACATACTGCTGTAAAATGACCCGGAAGGCATATTCGTAACTCTTGCTTGTCCATTAATCACGTCATACGATTTTGGCCTATTTAGGACCCCTCCCTCTCCCATGGTGATATTCTCAGGACCCCCCCAGCCAATATGACGTGTAATTTATTGCTAACGTTTTTTAATGACACTTGTTCCGGGTTTGACAACTGGTTATATTTAAAAAGTGATCTTAAAGAAAAAAAATTACACGTGATTTGTCCGATGACCCCCCCTCCCTTATGGTGATAGTTGGTGATTTTTTCTTGACCCCTCCCCCTGTCCCTATACTGTATGACGTGATTATTGGTGCCCTTAGTAGGAAACACAGGTCCAAACACTTTCAGAAACCGCTATGTAATTACTGAAAGCAGGCAAGCAATGTCGTTGAAAAAGAACGATTTTTTTCAATCAATGAGATCCTAACCTAAATAGCAATCAAACGCAAGTTAGGTACGCGTGTTGAACTGTATAATTAAACTGCAATACCTTTCCATATATTTCTAAGGTACCTGTTGTGCTTTCCTTTAACTTTTACAATCTTCCTTGCGATTTTTACTAATGTTTGCAAAGAAAAATGCATTTATTTTTTGTACGAATGTATTTATTAGTTATTATATGTGGTCCCTCAGGGACCAAAAAAGGAAGACTTTTTAGTAAATAATCATTGCCAAATTACGTTTCGGTCATTACGAATGCGTTTAAATATGTTTTTACTAAATCTATAACATTAAAATAAGCCAACATATTAAACACTTGCCCAGAACTGTAAGGTTCAGTGTGTGAACTGAGGGACCACACGTTTAGCTGTATAACTTTTTAGTGAATTCTTTACAAATTCCAGGATTTTTCTACAAAATAATTCTCTACTACTACTAAATTTTCACCAAACACCATCATACCAACCACCATTGAAATATAAGTGGTCCCTCAGTCCACACGCACACATATTATTGTACTTGTATTTGTAGTTATATAGGTAGGTAGCGGCAAGAGAAATTCAGCAATAGGTATCCGTGAAAAATTTCAACTCATTTCAGTCTTAGTTCACGAGAGTCTGATGACTGATGAACAGACAGACAGACAACGGAGCCTTAAGATGCATTCAGACCAAACGAGCATTCGCTGTTCTATCCCCCACTCTACGAAATCAACGAATCAAGTTTTGTGTAACGATCGAATTTCGTAGAGTAGGGGGTTAGATTAGCGAATGCTCGTTTGGTCTGAATGCACCTTTAGTAGGTAATATCCGTTTTACCGTTTGGGTACGGAACCCTAAAAATAAACTATCGACATAGACAAAAACCTCGCCCGTGTCGTTTTCATTTCGAGGGTAACTGACAACTCCGTCCGCGTTTTATTTCTGCAAAAATTTCTTGCTTTTTTTCTTGTTTTCGTTAGGGGTCCCTTGGGATTAAGTGCAGTCGAGGCGCCTGTCATGGTAATTCGACGTTTTTTATTAAACGCGTGTACCAATCGGAAAGATTTTCCTTCTAAATTGTTATTTCATCACACTTGCTGTCTAAGCGCGCCATTGCTTGCTTGCGTAGCGGGAGTAATAGAAAAGTGAAATTCCCTAGGGATTCATAGAAATGTCTGTACGTCATAGAGTAATATTCTGTTTTAAAACTTTTCTTTTGTCCGCAAGTGTGATGAAAAACATTGTATGCATCACGGTTAGTAAGCGGAATACTAACTCGAGTCATTAAAAGACTTCTAACGCTCTCTTTAGTAATTCCGTTCTTATTATTACCTCCCTTGATGCACAATGTACTATTATTGAGCACCCGATATTTTGGCACTATTGGGTCACAACTAAAACTCATAGCTTGTCAGTTACTCCGTGAAGATGGCATTTCCGGCATCCCCTTTTAAGTCATCATCATCATCATCAGCCTATGATAGTCCACTGCTGGACGTATGCCTCTCCTATTAACTATGCGTAGTTAGTTATTTGAATTGGGCTTACTCATGGCCACAGACCAGCCAAGGGCAGAGACGTGGCCGATGGAGTGAGTGCGTTATGAGACGCATTAAGGTAAATGCCCATAATCGCCACGCTGGGCAAGCGGATTGACGATCGCAGTAATGTGTCCACTAAGTCATAGGTACTAATAATGAAAATGACCATGTTAGCTTAAACTTATAGATTTTCCTTCTCTTGAAAGTCTTGAAACAAAGTATTTAGAAAACGGACTCTTGAGATACTATTTTTAGAATTATAACTAACGTGAGACTCAAACATATAATACTCCATTATGAGGATCTAATGGAGGAGGAGGTAAATGGATCGAAACATGTCGAGCAATTATCGACTTCAATTACGTGAGTAACCCGTTTTACAGATACTATGTTATTTCATTTTACATGAAAACGAGCCAAAGAGTGTAAAGCTACGCTTGAAACGTCAACCTTGATAGTAAAATTATGAAAACTCCATCACGAACAGACTCTACTTAAGGAGCATTCCATGAAAACGTGTCGTAAGCGACACTGTCTTTTCAATACTTTTGAAAAATTAAATTAGTAAGCTGAGTTACAGTATAATAATAACATCAAGGCTTTAAGATTGACAGTGTTTCCTACCAGCTAGCATATTTTATTAGGGTAGCTACCATAGCGACACGCAAGCGACAAAAAGTAGATGTTTTCATGGAATGCTCCTTAATAGAAATACATATATACATACTTATAACATAAGTAACATAACACACAATCATAATATCTTATATTATGTTGCAAGTTTATCGGCACAATTTTCCGGTATCAACTCCCACACATTGTACTGACGTTAACAATGTTATTTTCTACTGATTACTTATAAATATCTCCATCAATCCATAAATTTTATGAATACCGATTTATCCCCTAGTACTTTCTCGTCACAGAAAACGTGGCAGCACAGTACTCAGACTTGCTGCCTTATGCATTAAGATTTATGCTAAATTGAATAGGGTAGCTGGTAGATCAGTCAAGTGCAAAAATAAGTATCGAAAGAATCCGCTCATAAATATGTTGCGACGTTCTTATTAAGTTATTACACAGAATTAGAGTGCACTGGGACATATTTTTGAACATCTTTGAGTACACCTTATTTTGTCTTTGACTGAACTAGATACTGTCAAAGTCAAAGATATCAAGTGCCAAAAATATGTTTACAGGACTTTACTGAAAATTAACTAAGGTTGTGTGAATACTTTATATTTTATTGGTAAAATGTCTGACGATAGTTCAAATACAATACGTATTATGTATTAAGCCGAGTTTACACTTGCAAGTTGTTGAGGACGCAACTATTTGTAAGAGTGAAAGTGAAATATCTGCTACCCTTAATTGAATTTAAACTTTCGTGAGACATAATAACTATAAATATAATTAAACGGTTAAACTCACTAATGGATAGCGATTGGCCGTTCCCGGTAAATTCCCTATGTTACTATCAGAAAACTTACCGGGATTCGCACATCACTACTCATGGAGACCTATTAGGCTCACCGAAACATGTAGCGCGACTAAATACACGTGAGTTTAACCGTTCAAGTATATTTATATTAGCTACCCTTTCTTGCATATTATTTTGTTTAATATATAACTTGCAGGTGGGCCATTTTATTTAAAATTGCCCCCCCCCCCCTACTTTTACATTTTATTTCATGTGGATTTTACTCAGAATCACGACTGAATCGAAATTTACATAAATTTTTCGATCCTTCCATTTCGTTATCGCGCATTGTAATGGAATGGAATTAAATAAAATGACCCAGTGGCTTATGATGGTCCCGTTTTATCTATTTATCGTGCTACGCGTCACTTTCGTTCTTGAATGCGACGGCAACGACGACAAACGATTCGATGCGGTACCATCATCAGCCTCAGATGTAAATTTGACCTTAGAAAGACGCTCAAAGTTAAACTACTGCATATTATCTCCCTGTGCACGTCTTAGCATCAGCATCCTTTGTCACGAGACTCATTTCGTGGTCCACTAGCCACCCCATCACCCTAACTGTAACACACTCCAGCTAACTCCAAAACGTCCTAACAGACAGTGTGCTAATTTGGACCTTATTATGTCCTCATTAGGGGTTTGATTTTCATTTGTTTTCTGTGCCAATTCGGTAGTTGTATAAAATGATAAGCGGCACCTTTGATATAATTAGTAGTATTCATCATCATCATCATAATCAGCCTATGATAGTCCACTGCTGGACGTAGGCCTCTCCTATTAACTATGCGTATAGACGCAATAGGAGGTAAATGCCCATAATCGCCATGCTGGGCAAGCGGATTGGCGATCGCAGTAATGTGCCCACTATGATGACGCTGCTGTCCGTCATCAATCAAATCAAAGAATGGTCAGTGACACTTCAATCCCTTAGTCGACTCTTACGACACCCGCCGGAAGAGTTGGGGTGGTGACAAATGTATTCTTACTGCCGTCACCACACGGTTACATAGTAGTTTACGGCGACCCTATATTATAATTTAACTGACATTTTTTTAAAGAATAAACCTAAACAAAACTTTGATGGACCAATCACAACTATTTTTAAATGGCGGTTTAAGTTTTTATAGGTTGATATTGAAATTAATTACCGTGACGCATTGACGAGGGGATGACACTTGTCAACTAAAATTCAGGACCGTTTTTGAAAGGCAATTTAGTATGGCGTGCGACTTCCATGTTTTTTGTCATACGGCCTTTCGGGATTGTGAAATAAATATATCCATTAAATTCAGTCATTGCGAAATTTTAAACTCTTTCAGAATTTTGTTCTTTGATTATCAAGGAGCGAAAAGCGAAATGCATACGCAAGCGGCCTTCATAGCGTAAGATACTATTGCCGATGAATAGACATCTGTAGCTGTACTACTTATGGGTTGGAAAGTAAAGGATACGTTAAGGATACTCGATACGTAATGCATTATATCGCGCTCACACCGACGTATTGGACGATGGTCGGCTTTATGCACGCTTTATGTATCGAGTAAAACCTAATGTTACCGATACTTGCAAAGTCATGGCATGGCTCCTATGCCTAGTATGCCTAAGTGCTGTTTTAAGTATAAAATACTCTCAATATACTCTTGGGTCGTCTCATTCGTATTTCGTCACGTTCCTAAATTGGTCCGATTCTGCTTTCGTCACCCATTCTTCATTCGTCAAGTTAGTCTGCAGTCATTGTCGTCTTTGACCATATTAAGTTGTTGACCTTTTTCTTATTTCGACTCAATCGTTTGGTCATATTCTTAGTTGGTACCGACTTAAGACTATGAAAATATAGGAAAAACATAGATTTAACAGCGAACATGCCGAAAGAAAATTATAACGAGTTAAGAACGAGACGGATTAAGATTAAGATACTCGTAAAGATGAACAACAAATTTGACCGAAGATGAAAAAGACCATCGACGATCGTGACGAATAAAGAATGGGTGACGAAAGCAGAATCGTACAAATTTAGGAACGTGACGAAAAACGAACGAGACGACCCAAGAGTATACCATACTATCATAATCATAGGACAATGCCCCCCCCCCCCCCTGACCGAAGTCCTGGATCCGCGCCTGTAAACGGTAAGATAATTATTTAATTAATTATGGAATCGTTTCAATAATAGGCGATTTAAATTTAAAACAGCCCGTTTTGAGAGCGTTTTTCAATTAGGCAACCGTGGTCGGAATCTTTATGGCTTGTTGACTTTCACCCTTTGCAAGCGAAAAGGATTATTCCACGTTTTTTGCAAAGAATATTATTTTAACATGCTTTTGTATGTACTATACACATAATTTTATTAAAATAATGTATTCAAACATACTGAATATTTTTTAGATACATATACTACGAGTATTGGGTAGGTAGTAGTGTAAATTCTAAATTAAGATGTCATCATAATACCAAAGCAAAACACCATGTATGTAGCAGTTGTATAATGGTACTTAAAATCGTGAGTCGCTTTTACAAAGCGACCTACCGACCTACTATAATTTTATAATACCTGTGGCTTAATAGTCAACTTTGATCCCCATTCCATAGCTGTTTACCAAACAGCACATGCATACAAGGGGGCAAAGTTGTTGTTTAACTGTCGTGCCTATACTAAGACCTGAGCTAGCGAAAGATTCCAAAATGCCACGAGCGTAGCGAGTGGTTCAAAAACTGGAATCTTGAGCATTGCGAAGGTCTCAAGGCACGAGAGTTGAACAAACTTTGCCGTCAAGTGTAATACAACTTTTTTCCCCTCACTATCGCGAGGAAATATGATTACAAGTCTCAACCCAATTGCAAATTAATTTAGAGAGTAGAGTACTCGTACTCGTAGAGTTACTCTTGGTACTTAAATATGTGAAGCCAATGGCTTACAAAGTCACCAATGAGAATTGGCCAATTTAACATGTGAGCTCCGATTGAGCATGTATACTACGTTCATACAGATCCTCTTATACTAGGCAGTTTAGTGGGCCATAGGAATTAGAGATTACTTTACCTCACAAGTGAATAAGATGCGTTTACCCGCTCGTATTAAAGGATAAAAGAGCGCTTTACGAGCTAGTGAGGGGAAAATGGAAATTCTGCGTTTAGTTCTATCGTTAAATGAAATCTTAAACATAAAAAAAAAATTAGACATTAGACAAATCAAATTCTGTTCATCGCACCCTATTTGTCCCATCTTTCAGATCAAATCATTCGCCAATAACAAACAAGGCTCATTCATAAAAAAGTTAAACACCAATGTGTGTACGATCTCAAAATGACGTCACTCAACTCGACTGAATATTTGCTCAAGCTTTTTTAATTAGTTTCAGCCACATCTGTGCTTTATTTCTATTTGTTTTTCTTAACATCACACACATCACATTTTGTTAAAAATGCCATTTAAAGTAACATAAGTTGAACCTATATTTTATGAGAACATACACCCACCGACAACGAAATAGAGTAGATTTTACAATGGTAAAATTGAACGAGATACGAGTATTTGAAAGATAATACGCAATGGAACACCGAATAATGAAATAACAATCATTGTGGTGAACTTAATCACAATTCAATAGAGTGTATTTTATAAAAGCGAACTTATGTGAGATAAGATGTTTTGAGAGTAAATATTCCATGCAAGAACTATTACAGTGTAAACTATAAAATATATATAGATCTTATTGGGTGGTATTAGAGTTTATTTTAGCGTGGGGTTGAGATGCGAGGTTGGCTAAATAACTAATTGTATTGGAACAACAAACACTAGAGCGGAGTGACAATAGTTTTAATTGCCTAAGGGCGGTTTAAAAATGAGGTACTTTGCGGTCGAGTGGCACTCTCGCCGCGAGGTAAGCTTTAGTGCTCTGATTTGCTTTATTTGCGATGTGATTTACTCATTTGTTTATTATTTTTCACCTCCCTTGCTCGGAAAGGGCTTTTTTATTCTTTAAAAACAGATGAGTGCAAAGTTTGAACTTCCTTGATTTTTTAAAATAAAAGTGTATTTTACATAGATCAGTTGTTTTTATTATGTTGTGTTTCCTCACAAGGAAGGTGAAAAGTTTTGTGTTACACACGGCTGCAAAGTTATTTTAGCTCGTGTGTATTGCAACACTCTATATGCTCAGGATTCTATTCTTGAACCACTCGCTTCGCTCAGGATTCTATTTTCGAACCACTCGCTTCGCTCGTGGTTCAATCATAGAATCCATTCGCTAGCTCATGGTTCAACCCTAGAATCCGTTCGCTATATCGTGTTGCAATTCCACACTCGGTTAAAAGACAACTTTGCACCCTTGTATAACAAATAACTATTTTATTAGACCTGCGCTTGCACTGCTGGCAGTTTTTTAGATTAGCCGAGGGCAGAGATGCGGCCTATGATGGAGTGAGCTCGCCAAAAAGGTCTATTCACCCTTGACTTGAAGGCTGACGGGTTATAATCTACGAAGTAAGGATGGAACCCGGCCGTGCGTCTATAAGTTCGATACTAAAATGGGGATGGCGGAATAAGCTCATGAAGCTCTTGAGCACACTTAAATTTAAATCCACATTATGCTGACCAGACCACGGCTTAAAATTTGCGTTACGGATATGATGCGTCCCCGCGATTCCGTAACGTCACCGTTTTTTTAGCATTGGTGTGACCGCAGTCCCACCTTTAAACGGTACCAGTTTTTGTAACCTTTTATTTAGACGTTTGTCGATAAAAATGTATCTACTGACAACAACTTTTAGTGCAAGGCGGCGGTGTGTAACTGTAAAGGTTGTAGGGTCAAACCCAATTCGCGTCGATGAGACAAATATACGGGATTTTTGTTATTAAATTCGATATTTAATAAATATCAATTAACATAATACAAATCCTACAACTTTGATATCATTTTCACAAGCTGAGTAATATTAATATTTGATTAGTAAGCGTACCTACTTATAATACGAGTATCAACTCAGAATCAAAACGCACTGTATAACCTAACCTAACCTCCAGACTTTAACCAAAGGCAAACAATTATGAAATTATAAAATTATCCTGATCCTTCAACGAGAGCAGATTGCCGAGAAATTATTCACAAAGCGACCCCCGACTTGATGATATTGTATTAGGTGATCACATACGAATGCGATTTTAATGGATACGCGGGACGCACCCTCATAAAATACCTCGCGACTGAACCGTGCACGATAAAAGACCCTTTTTAGCGGACATTTTGGCGGGCGCTTATGTCAGTTTGACAGCAAGCGCGCGCCAACCCCAATCTAAATTAAAATCTAAAACCTTGTAAACAAGGCAAGTGCTCACTTTTTCGGGGATTTTAACCCTCGGAATTAACGGGAGGTTATGAGGGGGGACTGCAGCGGTCATGTCTGTCGCTTTGGATACGCTTGCGCTATAGACATTGACTTTGCGCTATTGTTGTTCAATAAAAAAGTAATACAAAATAAGTTGTTAACTTGTTACATTTTATGAGAAACTATGGCTAATTGCCCTTTCTTGTCTTATGGTATCTTATGGCGTTGATTTTTTTGTTTTGTAGATATACTCTTGCCAACATGCTTATCAGTAGAAAAAAGCGGTAATTTTTTTTTATGGAGAACTATTCGTACATACATTGTTCGAATTTGCCGCCTTTTCTACAGACAGGGTGGTTGACCAGAGTATAGACCCAACCCAAAACTATGGTACATAAAGAGAAAGTATCTTAACCCCTCGTATGCGTCCTGTCAAATTAGGTTGTATAGTAGGTAAAAAAATTAGGTTGTATGTAAATAAATGTATTGTGTAGGTAATCATATTTAATATTGTCTCAGTTTACCGTGATAATTACTGACATACTTATTTAATTCTGATTGTATTTATGATAAAATTGAAAAAAAATTAAACTTTATTTTGTAATAATGTAAATTGGCGTATGATAGTTATGATATAATATTTAATTGACATTGTTTAGAATCTAATATATAGGATAAGTTATTTTAATAATTCATACACAATGAATATTGTTGACTGAATAAATGAATTGAAATGAATTGAAATTGAAATTGGTTACTGAAAAAGTGACCTTGACACTTAAAACAATAAATTGAAATTCGCACGCACGGATCCGTGCCTAAGCATACGAGGGGTTAAATATTGTAGATCTTTGTATATTGAAGATACGTACCCTAGGTTAAAAAAGTTAAAGCTCTGATCCCCATGTTGGTCAGGTTACTAAGGTTTAAATGCGCTAATTTTTATTTTGTTGTAGTTTTTTTTAATTATTAAAATATTTTTTCTACTCAGATTCGCGAGCTCTTTTGATCCTCATTAGCAGAAAAAGGTGTCTCGAAAATTCCATACATTTCTTTGTCTTCCATTTAGTTACGGTCGAAGAAAGTATATGAAAAATAGTAACTCGATGAAATTTTTTTTGGGACACTTTTTTAGTTCTATCAGGATCAAAAGAGCTCGTGATTCGGATTAGAAAACATGTTAAAAAATCCAAATTTGGAAAATTTTACAAAACTACAACAAAATAAAGATTCGCCTAAATACAAGTGAAAATAGAAAAACCAAATATTTTAATTATGTATTGTTGGTATAATAAATAAATGTATATTAAGTTAAATAAAATTAAACGTATCAAAACCCAGTAAATAGATTAGCAAATACACAAAATTCACTGCACTTCACATCGGCATTTGATATCCCAGTTGAGACGAGCGTCCCATCTGAACCAATTCTGGAGGTGGGGAACTCTTAATGACCAGAGGGGCCATGGGTGCAGCGTTGGGCAGGCTGGGCTCCTTCTTGGGCCTTTGGTAGGGGGTGGAGGGGGGTATGGACTTCTCAGTGACCCTGTCAGGGGTTCGGCCTTTTTGTAATTCGGCTAAATTGCTGGCCAGTTCTGCTGCCGCTTCGCCGTAGAGACGATGCCCGCGGCGCACCTGTTCGGAAATCGTCTGTTAGGTTTTAGCATTTATTTTATCAAAATATACGCAGACTAATATACTTTGGAATTATAAATACTGTAAGTTTCAAATATAATAAAATTGTAGGACCGAGGGTACTACTGATGACTCCGTTTAGGGTGCGTCTCCACTGATGCGGAGCGGAGCGGAGCTGTGGGAGCTCGGCCTATGAGGCCGCATCACAGTGTTTCAAATTTTGAATTTGAAGAATGTAATTGGTAAATTTTGCACAGCTCCGCTCCGCTCCGCGTCAGTAGAGCCGCACCCTTATGGTGAAAACATGTCGAGCTATATCATTGACTTAAATTACACGAGTATCAAACTCGGTTCGCTAAATAAAACTGAAAACATCATAATTCAGAATTTAGCTCTTGTCGCAATGCTTTTTGCGATGTAAATCAATAAATCACCTTTTTAAATCGACACACCGCAATTCAATATGAAGGATTTTGGAACGTCTTAGATACCCACGGGTATCATCACACGAAATAGGCACCAGTTATTGTGTTGCAAACACTGATTCATAATTAAAATAAAATGTAGTACCTACAATAAATCTACCATGTAGATTTGACTTATATGTACCAATAAGAGATAAAGAGATATAGTACATTGTGTATTAAGGGCGGTAAATAAGAATTGCACACACAATGTTTTCATCACACCTATGAGGCAAAAAAAGTAAATAAAACAATATATTTTCACAAAACTACTCTAAAATGGTCTAAATAATTTCTCAAAATCAGGGATGACTTAAATTTATCATTTTTATAACAGAAATCTCGGCACGTCGCGCGCCGCCGCCCGCCTGCGTTGTATGAAAATCCTTGATTGCCCTAGGACGTAATGACGCATCTACGGCGCGCATCGCCGCAGCGCATTGGCGCACTTACCGAACAGGTGTGATGAAAAATGATTTTCATTTCCACCTCGCATTGTAATTAAGACGAATAAGTTTATACATTCTTTGTACTGTAGAGTCGCCTTCAAATATATGGGAGCGGCCAGGATGCAGGCCTCTGCAGGCGTCTATTGTCATGGCGTTAGATTGATGTTAAGAAATTTTTGAGCCACGAGGCCTCTCCGATACATCTGAATAGCGATTGTATCTACATAATTTGTTGGTCCCCAAAGCATCGGACGAACTAAGTTACAGAAGGGTACATACATTCTCAATCTCTTACCATCCTATCCCCAAACTCGCACTTCGGGGCCGAGTGGCTGATCTGCCTGACAGTCCTTTCCTCCTGTCCATGACCAGTGATCAGCGCGCCATATTCTGGAATTCGGCGTAAATTCTCAAAGCCAATAGCGGCCACACTCGCCTCTTCTTTCAGTTCGGCTCTCCGTCGGGAGACCCACTCGATCTGCTCCTGGAGCTTCCGGCATTCCTTCTCGTTGCTCATCAGATCGGTCCGGAGGGAGTCCATGACTTCACGGTAACGGAGGCGGACGTTGTGGTCTATCGCGTGAAGGTTTTGAATCTCGTTTTGTGTCTCTCGGATCTTGGATTTTGAGAGGCGGAGACGACTTTCCTGTTGATTGGTTAGGGTTGATCATTTTGAAAACAAAGCGGGAGTTCTTAGCTAAAGGCTGTTTTGGGAAGACATCTATTTACGAAACGTATTGTGAGATTATGAAGTAAAATTTTGAAATAAAACTATGAAAACGGATAAACTCGCGTATATTAACTAACTAGCTTTTACCCGCGGCTTCGCACGCGTATATTTTGGATTTCTATGAAAAAAATGTTTTCAACCGACTTCAAAAAAGAAGGAGGTTACCATTTCGATTGTATGTAGTTATATATTATGCATGTTACACGGTTTCCTGCAAATAATGAATCCTATTTTGTTTTTTTTTTCTCAGGAGATTCAAAAGTGGCCGAAATAAGTTTAATATTTGTGATATTTTTCTTTGGGTTTCGCCTTGACTTGTCGACAATCATTTAATCGAATGTTGTTTCAAAGACAACGGTTCAAGTATTTTCATTTCATCGACAAGTCATTCTGTCGAAGAATAGTTTTCAGTAAATTTAAATCAGAGAATTTTGAATAGTGCTTGAGGTTTTCCTTTACGGGTTCTTATTTTAGTTTGGTTTAATTTAGTAATATTTATTCCGCAGTTCTAAACTAACCCTGAACCTACTTTGATAGCTGTTCGCTTATGTGTGGGGTCACAGTTGTAACCCAACTTAAACATATTTTAATAGCCGTTCGTTTCTATGTGGGGTCGCACTGGTCGCAGTTCTAACCAAACCTAAACCTACTTTGATAGCCGTTTACTTTTGTGTGGGGTCGCAGTTCTAACCTAAACTAAACCTGCTTTGGTAGCCGTTTGCTTATGTGTGGGGTCGCAGTTCTAACCTAACCTAAACCTACTTTGATAGCTGTTCGCTTATGTGTGGGGTCGCAGTTCTAACCTAAACTAAACCTAATTTTATAGCCGTTTGCTTTTGTGTGGGGTCGCAGTTCTAACCTAACCTCTTTGATAGCCGTTTGCTTTTGTGTGGGGTCGCAGTTCTAACCTAACCTAAACCTTCTTTGATAGCCGTTTGCTTATGTGTGGGGCCGCAGTTCTAACCTAACCTGAACCTACTTTGATAGCTGTTTGCTTATCTGTGGGGTCACAGTTCTAACCTAACCTAAACCTATTTGAATAACCGTTCATTTCTGCGTGGAATCGCAATGGTCGCAGTTTTAACCTAACCTTAAACTACTTTGATAGCCGTTTGCTTATGTGTGGGGTCGCAGTTCTAACCTAACCTAAACCTACTTTAATAGCCGTTAGTTTCTGTGTGAAGTTGGAGTTCAAACCTAACATAAACCTACTTTCAAAGCCGTTGGTTGATGTGTGGGGTTACTGTTCAAACCTAACTTGAACCTTCTTTGATAGTTGTTCGTTTCTGTGTGGAGTCGCATTTCTAATCTAACCCAAAACCTACTTTGATAGCCGTTCGTTTCTGTGTGGGGTCGCAGTTCTAACCTTTCCTTAACCTAAGTAGAATCTTACCTTATTACATTCTGTTTGACGTCTGTTTCATTGAACGGCATATTAGTATGACATAATTAAATACTTAATTGCAAATAAACTACACGAATTAGAAAGCTGAATTTACAGTGAGGCGGCCCGCGTACCCGCGCTGCTTATACATATACTGTCCGCGAGCTGTCAAACAAACATTTGAAATTAGTTCGTTTTGAATCATATGTCGCTATGCAAAATTTTGCGAAGTAGATATTTTTAACGAACAAACAAATAAATAAATATGGTCTTGTCTAAACTTAAAAAATAAAACCTCACAATGACCTTTTATGTAGCAAACTGCATTACTTACCAAAATTTAATATTAAAAGTATCTACGTATTCATCGTACCTATGTTACTCGTATATAACATGGTATGTAAATAAGTACCTACATCTTCATTGGCAAGAACACTTCTATGAAGTTTTGAATTAAATAGCCCATCGAATCTGGTTCCTTCTTACAAACTTTAACCCTCCATTTAACCCCCATAGGGAATGAATTTTCAAAAAACCTGAAACACGTGATTACTTATTTATTGTTAAAAACATTCATTTGAAGTTTCTAATAAAATAGCCCAACCAATCTTATTTCCCCATACAAACTTTAACCCTCCATTTAACCCTTTTAAGGGATGAATTTTCAAAAAACCTGAAGTATGTGTTTAATTATTTATTATTAAAAACATTCCTGTAAAGTTTAGAATAAAATAGCCCAACTAATCTTATTTCCCCATACAAACTTTAACCCTCCATTTAACCCCCATAGGGAATGAATTTTCAAAAAACCTGAAATACGTGTTTACTTATTTATTGTTATAAACATTCATGTAAAGTTTCGAATAAAATAGCCCAACTAATCTTATTTCCCCATACAAACTTTAACCCTCCATTTAACCCCCATAGGGAATGAATTTTCAAAAAACCTGAAATACGTGTTTACTTATTTATTGTTAACAACATTCATGTGAAGTTTCGAATAAAATAGCTCAACTAATCTTATTTCCCCATACAAACTTTAACCCTCCATTTAACCCCTTTAAGGGAAGAATTTTCAAAAAACCTGAAACATGTGTTTACTTATTTATTATTAAAAACATTCCTGTGAAGTTTCGAATAAAATAGCCCAACTAATCTTATTTCCCCATACAAACTTTAACCCCCCATTTAACCCCTTTACGGGATGAATTTTCAAAAATCCGTTCTTAGTGCGCCTCTAAACATTATAAAGAATGTACATGCCAAGTTTGAACTCTATAGGACCAGCAGTTTGGGCTGTGCGTTGATTTAAGTCAGTCAGTCAGTCAGTCAGGACATTGCCGTTTATATATATAGATTTCTGCTAACTGCGGATAACAGTCATCCGCAGACCACGAACCCTGTAAAGTGTTCGAAACGTCGGAATGAAGTTAAAATTAGTTAATATACGCGAGTTTATCCGTTTTCATAGTTTTATTGCATGAGTAATCCTCGCCTTATTAAAACAAATATAAAACTGAGGGAAACGTATCGCCAATTTCAAATCCGCGCTGTTTTTTGTCAGGCGGGAACATAAATCAGCATTTGCTTCGCAATTACACATAGAACTTACGTTGAAATGGCCAGTTATGATAAGCTAAAATTGTATGCTTTAAAAAGGAAACCTACAATCGTATCCGACCTCAAAGTTCTCAACACCAGGGTGCTAATCGCTAGCGCTTCATCGTTAATCGCAGCTAACTGTCTTTGTCGCACTAATATGAAAGAGTGACAGAGAGGGAAAACTACGTTACGCTACTAAGCGCTAGCGATTGGCATCTTGGCTAAGCACCCAGGAGCAATCCAACGAAGTAGTCAATATCCTTTTCCCTAGATACACAAAGCGTCCTTACAAAATCAGCTGTGTTGGATTTATGACTTTGAAATATTTAGTAGTTTACCAACAACACAAAAAGGTATTGGACCTTTTGGACGCCAAAGACTGATATATTGGCACTGCAGGTTCAACGTCAAAGACCGATATAAAAGTCATAATCCACAGAGCAATATAGACCTAAACGCATGTCCGTAAAATTCGATTTCAATTTTGTTAACGAGGCGTGTAAGTGACAGCTTTTGAAAAGTGGCGTCAAAAAGTTTCATTGAATTAATCCAAATCGCGCACATGGCGAATTTTGTAAGCGCAACCACAAAACCGTCTCAGTAATCTAATTACCTTCTCGGCGAGCTTCCTAGCGAGTATATCGAGATGGTCGTCCAAACTGTCCTTCTCCTCCACATCGAAGCTCTGGACGACGTTGTTGTGCGGGCACAGACGATGGACTAGTTGCCCGGAGCGGCATCCCGACATCGATTGGACTTCTGGCTCCGGTTCAGACGTGGGCTGCAAGAGGTTACTTAATATACCCCCTTATTCATAAACGTTTGTTAACTTAACAAGCCGCTAATAATTGTTTGTCCCTTTCGGTCTTAACAATGTGTCCAGAAGAGCTAAACGGACAAACAAGCGTTTATGAATAAGGGGGATAGTTGTTAGGTATACATAATCATCAGCCTATCAGTCTATTAACTAAGCGTATGGACGCATTAGGAGGTAAATGACCTTAATCGCCATGCTGGGATAACGGATTTGCGATCGCAGTAATGTGTCCACTATGATGACGCTGCTGCCCATCATGAATCTTGTAATAAACAACTGGTCAGTGACACTTCAATCCCTTAGTCGACTCTTACGACACCCAGTGGGAATAGTTGGGGAGTAGGTATACATAATCCCCATTATTCATAAACGCCTCGTAACTTAACAAGCTGATAAGAATCGTTTGTCCCTTTCGGTCTTATCAATATGTTTACAAGACCTAAAGATTGCAATATTTATTGGCTTGCTAATTTAGGAAAGCCTTTGAATCCTTGGGGGTTAGCTGGTATTGTGTAAAAGGAGAATCTAACTCAGAGGTTTTGATTCTGCAATGTAGATTTATTTTTATTTTTTGGGAACCTGAAAAATTGTAGGTACCTCGAAAGAGACGCATCAAATACTTAAGTTTTTTTCTGAAATTTATTTAAAACCGTTTCGTTACTATTTTTTACATGATGGCGCATTTTCACAGCTGTAATAATTTCCTCGTTTAGTGTATCCTCGAAAATTTTTGACAAGGAAAAGGTTATTCGGGTTTCAGACATTCTCTAAATTTTACGATCTACGTTCGCCCATTTGTTACCACCTCAGCTCTTCGCGTAGGTGTCGTAAGAGTCGACTAAGGGATTGAAGAATGATGGGCAACAGCGTCATGATAGTGTACACTACTGCGTTCACCAACTCGCTTGCCCAGCGTGGCGATCCATTACCGTACCGTGCCGTGCATACGCCAGTGACGGCTGTGTTCGCGCAAGGCTCAGTTTTGTAGGGTGCTTACCTTCGCCTTCAGGGAAGTCCTGACCTTCCACCTAAGCACTAACAGAATGAGGATGAGTGCCACCCCTAACCCAGCCGCAGCAATAGTGTCCATCAGGCCTCCATAACATTTTTCTTACCAACAATTTTTTGCATTGTTACGGAGTAGAATTTTGACTTTTTATCTTTTGACGGTGTCAGTTGAAGTTTTTGGGTTTCGAATTCATGTTTTTTTTCTTTTTGGTTGGTATTATTTTTTTATTAGCTTTTGTGTTAAGCGGCGTCACACGACTCACGATATCTAAGGATTGATGTGGTACTTGTGTGGTACTGATAAATCATGTGAGATTGTGGAATTTATTCGATTTAAGTATTAAAATTAAGTATTAAGTATTAAATAAATATATAAATATCTTGGGACATCTTACACAAATCGACCTAGTCCCACGGTAAACTCAACTAAGGCTTGTGATGTGAGTACCAAGCGACGATATATTTAATAGATAGATACGATATACATAGACAGCCATGACCAAGGAACAAATATTTGTTATAAATAAATACACAAATAATGCCCTCGCCGGAATTCGAACCCGGAACCTCCAGCTTCATAGACAGGGTCCAACAAGGCTACGGAGGGTGATTAAATCCGTTGCATCTTGAAGACATTAAATATTTTCATGAGAACTCATAAATAGAGATGCTGATAAATGTCCTAATGTCAGCTAAGTAAATTCAAAGACATTGTACATTATAATTACTGAAGTAGTCTTTAGCAAACTAATTCCTAGACGCGCCGGTAGTCGTAGTCTCAATGCCAATTAGGAATATCTCTCTAAATATCTCCAATAGGTGTAGCCCTCAGCTGCCCAATCGCCCAACATTCGGCTCAGGTAGCCGTACATTCCTCAATTACGTTTGATAATACCTATTAAGGTGGTCCGATTGCTATACTATTCGAAACATTTGTGTTGTATACAGTATGTATCACCTCGTAGAGCAAAGAAAGAAACCCATTAATGTTTAGATCATAGTAAAAAACTTTTTCACCACACTGCTCGCAAACACGCTGTTTGTCCTTCAATTTCAGAGCGCAAAACTGTGTTTTAATCTCTAGAGGTTAAAGTAATTTTTTTTTAATTTTCTGGATAGACTAAAGCAATAACTTATACGGCCTGAGAGTGCAATAAGCTTTTTGACGTTTGAACTAGACAGTACGTTCGAAAACTCAATAGTGTCAAACAGATTCATACATATGAACCTTTCATAATATTATATTCAACATGCTAAAATCCAAATTAAATACCACATTTTGTTGTAAAAGGCTTTTAATTAAAAGTTCTAAAAATACGACAAATAAAAACAATAGGAAAATTAAAATGTTTTCACTATGCAAATTTCAGAACGCATACACCGAATATTTTTTTCTTTTGAAATTACAAGTCACGCAAAGATAAATATTTGAGGTTATTGTTTTATTATTTGTTGATTTGTTTATTTTTTGGAAGTTGAGGACTTGCAAATACCTTCTAATTTGTTATGTTTGAGTTTTATTTCGCATGTTTCTTCGCTTTAGTGTGGTGAAAAATGTTGTGTTTCACTAGGGATCAAAGTGATTGTTTAACTCTCGTGCAAATATTAAAACCCTCGCATCGCTCAAGATTCCATTTTATGAACCACTCGCTGCGCTCGTGGTTCAAATTCTGGAATCTTTCGCTTCCTCGGGTTTCAATATTTGCACGAGAGTTAAACAATCACTTTGCTCCCTAGTAAAACAAATAACTATTACTACGTATGGGGCCAAACCCGAATTCACGAAAAAAATTTTGACAGTTTCATACATTTTGATTGCGTGATCATAAACACGTAGTATGGGAGAGTAATTTTTTTTTCGCGAATTCGTGTTTAGCCCGATAGTAAAAGTCGTTTAGTATGATCTAAATATTAATGGGTTTCTTTCTTTGCTCTACGAGGTGATACATACTATATAGGTAACACCTAGTCATTATTAAAAACATACAAATGTCCGCATCTATACTTAGTAGCGGCTATATACTGGTGGCAGTGTGGTGACGGCAGTAAGAATACATTTGTCACCACCCCAACTCTTCCCGCGGGTGCCGTAAGAGTCGACTGAGGGATTGAAGTGTCACTGACCATTCTTTGATAGAAGATACAGCCGCATCATCAGAGTGGGCACATTACTGCTATCGCCAATCCGCTTGCCCAGCGCGTGGCGATTGTGGGCATTTAACTCCTAATGCACAATTAGGTCAAATTATCGTTTTATTGGCGTGATTTCTGCATTGAAGGTGGTTTTTTTATTTATTTTAACAGGGTTGTGCGAACTTCACGCCTTCTTGCGTGAATATACGGTCAGGATGATGATGATATAACTGGTATAATTCTTGCTTTTATTATACGAAAATGATATCATCATCAACCTTGCCAGTGTACAGTGGCACGGCATGGTCCACCTTCCGTATTTTCTTTATCCTACTTTGCTCGGTCTTTTGCAACCTACTCGAAATAAAGCTCGTTTGTTCATAACATCATAACTGCCATACGAGATAAGTAAGAGTAGTTACAGTTTTGCTTGTCAGTAGGCTTAGCACAGGATTAGTGCGACAATATGTCGCCGCGAGATACACTATCCATCCCTCTTTTATTTATATAGTTAGTAAAAGATGGAAAATCTATCTCGCGGCGACATATTGACATACCAATGATGTGCTAAGCATACAGGTCAGCCAACGACATATATTATAAAAATAATGCCGTTAGTAGTACCTATCGTCTACACTTAACGATATTACTTTTATATTAGTAACAAAGGAAGTTTCAGCAGAATCTAAAAGGTAAGCTGTAAAACGTAATGAAATGACAGGTGACAGCATGAATGTAGGATTAATATGGATTTGACAACGTTATAATAATAGCAAGAACGAAAGGGATGGTCTTATGAAACTTTTTACTAGTGGAAGTGAAAAGGAACGATAATCGTCCGTCCTTATCACTGTGCCACTATTTTTTGTGTGTGTGTGCATTAGATGCTAAATGTAAGTGCCAGACAAATGCGTTGAATACGTCACTAAGTGCCTGTGTGGCACTTTCGTCTTAGTAGTAAGTGACTATGTCTATCCCTCTTAGTGGCACACTATGTGCGGCCCCTCGGGTGACAGTGTTTCTTATATCGTTATATCGCTAGGGCGCATAACATGTTGTCAATCTGACATTGACAGTGACAAACGACCTAATTACCTCACATGACAATACGTCCACACAAGGGGGCGTAACGTTCCCAACCCTGTTGAAATTAGCTTCTTTCAATAGTAAATCCAAAAGAAATACGCAATTTACTAGTAATTTTACATCGAAGCTATCATGAGACAATACTTCTGCGAGGGGTGATCCAAAATAATAATTCATCATCATCATCATATCAGCCGAAAGACGTCGAAATAATAATTACCCATCAAAAAAAAAGTTCTACAAAAATAAAAAAATTATCGATATAATATTTTTAGTGGCTACATTTACGAACTGGAGAAAATATCTATGTAGGTAATTAGTAGTGTGCCGACTTGGTAGCTTAAAAAAATAAAAGCCTGCCCATTTGAATAATTTACTACTAACTGTAGTAATATATTTATTAGTATCAACGGAGAATTGTACATATAAGGTATCAAAATACACAACATTGTTACTCATCAAAAAACCCTAATGTGGCCTGAGGCATAGTTCCCAGAACGCTCGCCGCATTGCCTCTTTGTACGGCTAAACTGAGCCTCTGGGCGAAGTACGACCCTGCCCGTAGGTCACCAGACGATTTATGCGTCGTTGGACTAAAAGTAAATATGGCGATATATAAAAATGTCCACTTGCTTAAATTCGGGCGTATATAATTTTGACGAAGTATAAAAATGTTCACCTGTATATTAGACCAAATATAAACATGTTGCGACACTAGACTAAAAGTAAATATGGCAATGTATAAAAATGTCCACTTGCATAAGTTCGGGCGTATATAATTTTGACGAAGTATAAAAATGTCCACCTGTATATGATTGTTGGTGGTGATGAATTTGATCCGTATATGTATTATTATAATCCTGGACCTATAGTAAAGAAAGTAGTCATTTTTATATTCAGACTTGATTAGACTTAGACATTTGTACACTTTGAAAGTAGTCATTTTTATATTTCGACTTGATAAGACATAAACATTTTTATAATTTGATAGTAGTCATTTTTATATTCCGACTTGATAAGACTTAAGCATTCTAAAGTATTGGCTTTCTAACACTCGGACCAATTTTATTTTATATGTAGACATTTTTATACATCGCCATATTTACTTTTAGTCCAACGACGCATAAATCCACCAGACACACCGATCAGTTTTTTAGAAATTTCTTTCACGAGTTTCTTTGTGTCTGATGAGCAGGGCCCGAGGGTTTCAACCGCAAGTGCCATAAATATGTAATTATTTTTTAAGAAAGCATATTTACGGCACTCGACAGTTTGGCATATTTACTACTATTTAGTTGAGATATACAATTACAAGTCAAGGTAAAAACCATACTTACCTACATGCGCGCAAAGTGGAAAAATGTCGCGTGGTGACCTGGTGACGGCAGTAAGAATACATTCGTCAACAGTGTCAACACCCAAACTCTATCAGTGGGTGTCGTAAAAGTCGACTAAGGGATTGAAATGTCACTAACTATTCGTTTATAGAAGGTTGATGATGGGCATCATCAAAGTAAAGACTATTCATCAACATCATCATCATCATCAGCCTATGATAATCCACTGCTGGACGTAGGCCTCTCCTATTAATTATGCGTATCAGACGCATTAGGTGGTAAATGCCCATAATCGCCACGCTGGGCAAGACTATTACGATCACCAATCTGCCCAGCTAGGTGATTTTTTATTACGTGAACTAATATTTATGACAATATTTTTTATGAGTTTTATGACTTATTTTCTACGTAAACGAGTAAAGCAATTGATTCCCTTGTCACGTAATGAGGGCTAATCCCGGCGAAGCAATTGCCCAGCGGCGCGGTAATTGAAAGGGGCCCTAATTGATTGGTTCCGTGGCATAGATACGGCGATTATGGCCGATGTTGATGATGATGTATGATTTTTTTTATGAGATTCGGATGTGTTTAGCAATTTAGTCTTAGTCATAAACGTCTCCTAAGTTAGCAAGCCGCTAAGTAATATTTGTCCCTTTCGTTCTCATCAATATGTCTATAAGACCGAAAGGGACGGGCAGCTTGCGAAATTAGGACTTAAGAGCATGACGCTTATGAATAACTTGAATAAGGGAATACTTACCGTATACTTAAGGCTCTATTTCACCAAACTTATTCGAAGAATAACGTTTACTCTCAGGGGCATATTTCTCGAAAGCTTGTAACTTGTAATACAAGCGGAAGTCCTTATTCAATTAATAGTGTTAAAAAGAGACTTCCACTTGTATTACAAGTTACAAGCTATCGAGAAACAGGCCCCAGGCCTAGTACCGCGAAAATCGAAAGTCGTAAATTTCGAGGATTTTTCTCTGTCACTCAAATGAAGGCGTCATTAATAAAAGTGATGCTAGTGTCAAATGGTCAAATTACTATGGACTTTTGACATTACTATACGAGAGTAAGCGTTATTCTTCTAGATTTCTAATAAGGTTTTGGTGAAATTGTGCATAAGTATTTATTTTGATTAGTGTCTCGGGCGGGAAAATTCTCGATATCGATATAGCATTTTGGCACCGACTTGGGTCTGACGATGGTACCTATTTAGTACCTATCCCCGGAAAATCAGTTGAAGTTGGTTTTATAAAAAAAAATGGTAGATCTGGTATCCTAGAATTCAATTATAATGCGTAAAAATCCCACAGAATTTCATAAAATGTGTTATCTATTAGTTTTGAAGGCGACTTCACACCTACGACCGTTCATTGCACGCGTCCTGCACTCATCTCGTGCGGATCTCAGGATTTTAACCCTTAGCGTACGGCGCTATGGTTTATTTTAAATGTAATAATTTAAGGGGCATAATTAGCTTCCGTAAGATGTAAATCTTGAGGCGTTTTCGCCGCTTTGATCACGCGGTAAGTGGGTCGGAACGCGGGTGAGCGGTTTTGGAACGGCACGTTTAATGTCAAATGTGGCGGGAATTCCGCTTTTTAAGGTTATAATCGTCTGATTGATTGTCTGAACGACTGACGTTTGTGAATGAAGTTAAAAAAAAACGGGATGTTTATGCGCTGAGGGCCGAGGCTGTTTCTATGCGATTTTTTTACGCGTTTTTATTGTTCATTACCATCACCCACTTTATTTTCCGTTTTATAAAAGCAAACGAGACTATTGTGCCAGAATAGCAGACAAACATGCGTCTGCTACAAGATAACCGAAAATGACTCCATTATTTATACGCAGTTCGTCAATAATTTGGGAATGGTAATGACTTGATTGGTGTGACAGAATAATCGCATAGAACTACCCGGTTCGGAACGAAGTGTTCCCTTTATCTCGCACTTGTGAATTTGAACGTACAGTGACAGAGAGGCAACCATTCGTTCGTGGTTCGCGGTAGGGTCTCTGATTATGGTTCCGTTTTTATCGTATGTCGTCGTTGTCGTCACGTTCTCACTTGTTTGTAAGTGCCGAAGTGACGCATACCTACCTACGTACAATAAACGATAAAAGCCGGCTTACTAATAATAAATTCAAAATGGGTACATACTGCACTTATTTGCAGTGATCGGCACGACCCGTGTCGCACCGCGGGATTGCGAGCAGAAATCTTAATATGGACATGATTAGATTATAACATAAGTCCGTGATTTTGTTAAATACAATAAATTTATAGTATGAAATATATTAGAAAATATACGATAAATTGTTAAATAAGCTTATAAAATGTATAATTAATTATTAAATAAAATATTGAGATATTTCGAACGTTGAACGTTGAACGTTGATGTCGTTTTATTTAATGGTAAAAATCACTCATCTTCACCCACTGTAAGTAAGTAATTGTGGAATAACTTTATTTACTACAATCGGAAATACTGACTTCCTAAAAGGACCCAAATCTCGGGGCATATCCATATTAACATAATGATTGAGGTCATTGACACCGTGCGACACGGGTCGTGCCGATCACTGCTTATTTGCTATAAGCCTAGATTACCTATCATATTTCTCATCCCTTAATGAGACAATGCCTAAAATATTGGTTATTTTTCTCGTCCCAGTAGGCTATTCAGTGCCAATGGAGCTTGAACACACGACTACTATTTTTGTCGAATTAAGGGTTAACGAGAAATGGAACTTAATCGCGTAAACTTACATCATATTTTGTCCTGACGTTTCGGGCCTGACGTTATACCCTCGGTTATAGAAATACCCTGTAGCAAGGAGAGCAGGGTCTGCCTGCGATCACGGGTGTCAATATCATGATAATATTTAAACTAAGTTCAAGCTATTAAATCCTGTTTATTATTAAAATATATGAGCGATAATCGTGTTACACACTAGGCTGGAGCGAATTTGAACAAAAAAAAAATTTTTCCAAATTTTAATTCTCCTGTATCATCAATAGTTGACCGTATACGAAAGCTTCATTCAGACCAAAAATCAAGACTCTACGACTTTATCTTAAGGTGGCGCACCACGAGGGTAGTTTGCAAAAAAGATAAAATTTTGCCTCTAAGGTGTAGCCGCAAGTTAATGTTTTATTGTATCTAAATGTCATAAAACTTACATTATACTGGTTGTACTAGCGCTACATAGAAAATAAAACTCGTCAATAAGTGTTAAGGGCAAGTGTAAAAAAGTTGAATTGTTGTTAATTTTGAATTTTGACACTTGCGGTGCCCTTTGTTTGGCGATCCAATAAAACTAAATTGTACTATGTTACTAACGTAATGTGATATGATAAAATATTATTTGTGGCTAATAAATGAACTTCTGGAACTTAATAGTGGTAAATACCCTGCTGTTAAAGACTTGTGTGAAATTATCGCCACCGACATTGAAAACATTTGAAACAAAGCATCATTCCCATAATAAGTTACCAACAAATCATTAAGGTTGATTTTATTATTATGTTTATTGTAATATTTACAAAACTGCGAAGAAATTACGCAAACAAACAAAAAAACAGATGTATTACGAAGACTCAATCAAAATTATTTAATATCGTAAACATGAGCCTATTTATTCATATCTTTAGCATGATTAAAGGTTGTTTGTAGTTGCTTGAATACAAAAAAACTATATTCTTTGCGCACCCGGAATAATTACTTTTAGCTATGTTGCACTATGATGAACCATAATTAAGAGAACTGGCGCCGTAGAAGGTGTTAAAAACAACAAAAAAGTGTAAAGGAAAGCGTCAGGCAATGTTTTAGCTACCAAATGTTAGAACAGAAATTATAAATTATTATGATTTCATTAATTGGTCAAAAGAAATACAATAGAACCTCCAGTGAACATGAAATACAGTGACGCAGAGATTTCAGAAATGATACTCAGGAGATAAATTATTTCAGATTGAAAACTATCCTTGTCGCACTCAGGCAGTGGAATGGTGCATCAAACTCGTAACTGAGGCTTCGGCATCTGTTTGTGTACCAGAAGCGAGAGATGGGTCCATTCATTGTAAAATAAAGGCCAGGCAGGACATATCAATATTTGACACAAAGTCCCAGAGAGAATGAAGAGAGAATGAAGAGTCTATTGCTTCGGATTTCGAAGGTTTAGCATCACACCTGATTTTTAGGGTTCCGTAGCCAAAATGGCAAAAACGGAACCCTTATAGATTCGTCATGTCCGTCTGTCCGTCTGTCCGTCTGTCCGTCTGTCACAGCCGATTTACTCGGAAACTATAAATGCTACAGTAACGAAATTTGGTAAGGATATGTGTTGTATGAACCGCTACAGGATTATGATACTAAATTGTAAAAAAAAACATTCGGGTGGGGGCCCTCCATACATGTAACTGAGGGATAGAAAAAAAAATTTTGTTGTATATAAGCGTGTGGGGTATAAATAGAAAGGTCTTTGAAAATGATATGAAGGTTTATAAATCTCATTTTTATTTAAGCAAATCGTTTTCGAGATATCAGCTCTCAAAGTCTGAAAAATGTGTCCCCCCCCCTCTATTTTTTAAACTACGCGATATAAAATTCTAAAAAAAATATATGTTATGCACATTAATAAACTCTATCAACGATTTTTGGTTTGATCAAATTATCTCCTATAGTTTTTGAGGTAGGTTGATTTAACTATATTTTTTAAATAATAAATTGATAATGGTACGGAACCCTTCGCGCGCGAGTCCGACTCGCACTTAGCCGGTTTTTTTTTAAAGCTAGAAGTATTATTATTGTTCTAAAGTTATTAGAATTAAAACATAAGCAAAAAAATTGGTTTAATAAAAATGTTGAAAATAACTGTAATTTGCGTTTTTCTTCAAACTTCAAATTTGATGCGCCACCTCAAGACGTTTATGTAAAACCTTGTAATTTTTTTTTAGACATCTGAAGATGTCGAACATCGATTGGTAATACAGGAAAAACTAAATTAAAAAAAAAAATTTCGCTCCACCCTATTACACACCATCCCAGTTATAAAGTTTATTTTTGTTGTGAAGCTAATGTGGCTTACCTATACGTTTTATTTCGGTATCCAAAGTAAATTGATTCCAAAATAGTACATAACGACACAAGTGCGAAAAACACGAATTTCGTTTTTGCACGTGTCTACGACGTTTTTTAGTACAGATGGCCCTCCGAAGTTTTGGACCTGACGTAAAATGACCCACTTCTCGCATTAGAGCCTAAAAAGTACACCATCTGTACTAAAAAATGTGTTACGCAATCATGTGCCGTCTTTTTTGGCGCAATCATCCCAATTACAATACGATGGATTAATTAATATAACTTAGTTTTTTTTTCACTTTTCTACCTAAACAAAAAACAGTTTTTCCTGAAAATTCTCAGAAATACTTAAAAATATCCGGCCAAATTCCAACAAGTACCGTTTTAAAACCGCTTCAGAAATTATTAATGAACCCGAAATGTCTTAAATTAAAGCTTAACACGTTTTCAAATTGTTGCGCCGTGTCGGGCGCGTCGCGGCTCCGTCACGGGACACTTCGCGTGACAATGTCATTATGTCAGACAGCTTTAGGGTTCCGTATTTATACTCTGTTTGGTTTGGTGTTTAAAAAAAGGTAAACAATCCTGCAGTATCTTTTTATTGAACACAACGAGTAGAAAATAAGTTTTAGCAAATATACATAATTTGTCAGCCTCCGTGACCCTAAGCTGGAGGTTCCGGGTTCGAATCCTGGCGAGGGCATTATTTGTGTATTTATTTATCACAAATATTTGTTCCTTGGTCATGGCTGTCTATGTATTTAAGTATTTATATATTATATATATCGTCGCCTGGTACCCATATCACAAGCCTTAATTGAGCTTACCGTGACTAGGTCGATTTGTGTAAGATGTCCCAAGATATTTATTATTATTATTATTTATTATTATAACAAGGAAATACAGTGATTTACATTGTTTTTGATTCAGTAAGTTTGGATTTTTATATTATATGCATTTTTCAATAAAAAGATACTGCAAGATTGTTTACCTTTTTTTTAACACCAAACCAAACAGAGTAGGTACCTACCTATAGGTTGTTGCCCTGTTTTTATAAGTGGGAATTTAAACTGATTTAAACTAAGCTTGATACAAGTAATCAATCCAAATAGATTAGTAGGGAGAAAGTAAAATTGTTAAGATAGTCTAGATAATGTTGTTCTTATGATATGAATCATGGTATTGAATTTGGTGACAAAAACCGCTAAATTCCTAAATTGTTTATTTGGTTAAATAAAAAAATGTTGATTGTTGTTTCAAAATACTTATCTATGAATATTGTTGAAAAATTTTAACCCGTTTTCATTGCCTATCTCGGAATCTTGAACTTATAATGTTTGGGTGTGTACACAATAATATGTGTATTTTATGGATGTACTGTGTACTGTGTATGTGCTTTTTCATGTCCACTTGACAAGTTTTGTTAAATTTAAGTTTTGCTCCCAAAGTTCCGATCACCAAATTAAACCCATCTACCGTTAAATTGGTGTCCAATTTGAGTGCTTACCGAATTCCCAAATTTCCAATACTTGGGTGTGTGGATGCTATTTTAGGGTGTACTGGGTTAGTTCCGAATGTCAAAAAACGCCAGGTAATTTCGACACTTAAGACGATGTAATCAGTGTAATTACAAGTGATCTTCCTATGATTTTCGGAATTACATTACTGACTATGAATTACTTTTTTGAAATGAAATGAAATGAAATTATTTATTGCTGAACATGGGTTAGTCATTTATAAACAGGTAAGTTAGTGTTAAAAGTTGCATTTTTCACATGATCTGCCTTGTCAGGCGTGCAAAGATCGATCTTAAAATTGAATTGGTGATAAAATAATATCATTAATTATTTAAAAATAACATTTTTGGCAGTGTTTATTATATAAACTTTTGGAACTATCCCAAAGCACCCAATATAATTTTATGTCCAGGTATTTAACAAGTTTTAAAGCTTTTCAACCTGAGATTATACCACTGCTGATAAACCAGAGGCAAAAATATTCGGCAGTGTCTGTGGGAAGTACGCGGTGGCCTGTGAAGGCGTTTTTACATAATTTGTTACTAATTAGGCTAGGGCACAAAAAACCACGGCGCCTTTGAGCGGTAGCTTAATTAGGAGCGATGCATTCTTGCCTTTATTGTGCAGCTGGTACGGCTTCGTCTTGTAATATCTGTACATTTATACATATACGTTATGAATGAATGAATTAATGATTTATTTGCAATGACAACATAATGGGTCAAACTTAAAATCATGTTATGAGTCTTTCCGGTGGACATTTTAAAAGTTAAGGGCTATGAGAATTAATTTTCTTGACAATAAGGGTTTATATTGTCATTTAAAGGCACTCCTTTCCTATTGAATTGTATGATAAAAATCACGACTACATTCCTACCAGTTTCTTACTATTGGCCACAGGAAAGAGGGGCTCTAAAGTTCAGCTGAACACGCACTTTTTCTTTGCTGTGGTCGATAGTTAAGTACCTGGATTCGGCTTGGTTTCAGAGATTATACAGGGCGTCCCAAAGTTATGGGACATAAAGGGGAAGTACCTTAAATATCGTAGATAGTGTGTTTTGCTGAAAGAAGATTTAATGTTATTTGAAAAATTTAGTAATAGTGCATTCAAGGTTTTTCAAAAAAATACTTGCTTCACCCGGAAATCGAACCAACTACATTTTTTTTTCGAATTTAGAACCGAACTTGTTCTGTTAGGAATTCTTTTAGTTTCTTAAGAAAAATTGTTATTTTTTATCCATTCTTTCGAATGTCGAACGAACATCATAAAATTAGGAAAAAATATTTTTTCGTATTACAGTAGGTTTGATGCCTAGAAAAAGCAAATTTTTTTGGATTTTTTTAAATGCAGTATTATTTAATTTTCAGAATAAAATAAAGTCTTCTGTCAGCAAAATATCCTATCTACGATATTGAAGGTACTTCCCCTTCATGTCCCATAACTTTGGGACGCCCTGTATACAGGGTGCTCGCGAGCATTCCAAGATTTTAATCCTGAATTCCTGACCATATTTAGAGTCTGTAATGTTATATAAAATTTCCTGGATTCGGATTGGTTTCAGAGATAATGAAGCTGTTTTCGAAATAAGTTTTTCGACGTAACTCGTCATAATTTTTTTTTTATTACAATGCTACCACAATGTGTTATTATATTACCACACCTTTTGCCTGGCAATCAAAAATAAGAATAGACTTGACGAAATAACCTGTCGCTAAAAAAATAATTAAAATAAATAATTTTAACAGATTGTTGTTGTGACATAAAGTACTGGAAATGTTAAAAAATATTCAAAAAGTCAAAAGAAAGAGACAAAATATTTGACAGTAGGTCTCATTATAATTTTTGTTTATTTTGATGTCTAGAACGCATAGTTAGAATCTTTTGGAATGCTCGCGAGCACCCTGTATGCACCCAATTATCAACTTTTCTAGATAAACATTTATCGCCGTAACTCGTCAATAAGAGCCCGGAAAATCCATAGCAAAACAATCGACTGTCGCACTGAAACTAGGGTGAGAAACATTTTTTTATCGATATCGAGTAAGTCTTTTGTTTCGCTATGGATTTTCAGGGCTCTGCTCGTCATAAACCACTTGTGTGGATACCATGAGTTATTAACGCGGACTTTCTGTCCATCCCATTAGTACTCGCGTATACCGCTGAGATGCGCAGATGAGCATTTCTCAATAAGTTTATACATTTGTATCACGTATTCGGTATTGATAAAAATTTGGCTGGTAGAGTCAATGAAGCAAGACCTAGTATAGTTCGGGAAATGTTATATGACCGACTCTTATCTTACTGACGACCTTTTGTTTTGCATCATTAACAATAGAAAAGTGCTAAACTTTTGATTGTCTAGTAAGTGTTAACGCAAAACAAAAGGTCGTAAGTGAAATAACAGGCGGTCAAATAATATTTCCCGAACTATACCATTCCCAAAATGTCCCAAAATGTTTGTACTCGTATGAATAATTTCATACATGTATACTTACATTTTAGGACATGGGGTAGAAAGGTGGTGGAATTTGCTTAGCATTGTTAACTCTACCAGCCTACTAATTTTTATCAATATTGAAAACTTGATCCAGCTGTACACTTTTTTGAGAATTGTGCACAAATACGTTTATGACTGCGGTGAACGCGTGTCCTCATATTAATAATTGTGTATATTACAACAGATTCAAGAGTCAGTTGCTAGTAAAAAACGAGAGATTATTAAAATGAAAGTAAACAAAAAACACTCATCCCACATTATTTACGCTAAGCACCTCTATATAGAGGTACACACGAAATTCAAAATGGCGTCAGTCGCAAGCATTGATGCGGTTTCTTCCGAGTATTACCAACATTACCATACTTCAGGCGGCGAAGCTTATTTAAATGCTCCACCGACTCCATTTAGAGCTTGGAAAAATAAAACCTTGGAACGGATCCCGCGATCTCTCGCTGAGCCGATTTTGTGGTAAATATGTATAAACCTACCAACATCACAGTACCTCTACAAACAAAACACACGCGACAATAACCCCTAATACAAACGTCTGAAAAGACAGTGCGGAATTATTGAGATGAAAACAAACTTGGTCGATCTCTACGCTTTGTCGCCAACGACTTTTTATTTCGCCGTTTTATTTGGAAGCCTCAGCTGCCGGTAGCGTTGTTTGCGGTTGCAAAGTATCTTTTTTATGTTAAGATATTTTAGATAGCTTTCTATTTATGCATGTGTCGAGATAATACAGCAAAATTCACCAGACTCCGCTCTGTCAGTTCACTAAGTACTTAGATTAGCAACTAATGTTACTTACAGCTAAAGTCATAAGATGATTTACTCACTCAGACAGCAATGAGTTAAGTTAAACGATTAGAAAAGAGTCCCTCGAGCACTTTAATGTTTGAACAATGTTTCCATTATCTCCCGTCTACCCAAAGATAAAACTGACTCGGCAATTTTCCGCCATAATTCTCGAGCGGCCCAAAATACATACCCGTAAAACGGAACGCAAACAAAGTGAGCGTCGTTCTCCCGGCAGCGATAACTTAATTTCAGTCCGCCATAAGTACGTAATTAGCGGGCCGGTACCTTATCGGCCGGGGGTAATTAACCTCTAAGGGGGTGCCTTCCTCCCTGCGGCCTCCCGTCCCGTTGCACCTTGAATACCTCCCTCGTAATATTTCCGCCATATTATCCGAAGCCCGCCTACCTCCTCCGCCAATGGCGTAGCTTCGCGCGCTTTTGTTTTGCGCCCTTACGGGCGCGTTCCAAAACGGAGTAACTTAGCCTGTTTTCTTTGGGAAATTTGGCTGTATTCGTGAGCGGAGTGTGGTTTGTTTTCGTTGGTGCACGTTTATTACGGTGGTTGTTTCTTGATACGTGAAACGTCTTAACTGCTTTCGAGTGGGTGTTGCTTCTGTGTCTTATATTGTGTTGATAAGGTTTGTTTTTGTTTGTGGGTGTTAGTTTTAGACAAGGGGGTCTACGGGTTCATATTTCATGTGTTATCATCTTTTATTGAGTGCGAGCGGGCATTGTTGTCGGTTTACGGCGGCTATCTCCGACGGTGTTTAGCGACGCCTGATGAATGGGGAGCCGTTACACCCACCGCGTTGACAGCTTTTATAATAGTTCCCGTTTTACGATCCTGTCCGAATTTTAGATGACTTTCATGTTTATTTTTAAATTAAGTTTTTATTGGCTGTTGTTTAGAGTTTGTTTAACTTGACCAAGTGTGTTTAATATTTAAATGTGGGAAATAAATGTTATTAAAATTTTAAGTTCCAATTATAACCTGGTGAAGGTAATTACATTAATATTTTAAAAATATATTTAGGTCCGTCCCCATCCCGCAGACTCTATAATTTACAAGAAAAATAATTTAAATTTTAAGTATCAGATGTGAAACAAAAAATTATACAGGGAATAAACCATACACTCGTTACGAAATTTAACTAAAATTATAGCAAATTTCTGGTCAGTAGCTAAAATCACGCAACGATCGCACCACGGCCGGACGCGTTCCAAATATCAATTTTCAACGAAAACACCCTAATCGATCGTTCGGATTTCGAACGGTCATTTGTCAAAATTACGCCGAGCCGTTAAGCCGCATAATTTTTGGCGCGAAAGCTTTAATTGGCGGCGGGAATAAAGCTCGGTTTACATTTACGGAGCGTTTTAATTAATAGGTCGCGGCTGCGATATTTAGCTCGCTGGGTTTATGTAAAGCGCTGTAGAGCCAGGCTATTGTTTAATTGGGTCTATAGACTGCGATTTTATAGTCTAGCAAACCTCGTCATTGGGAAAAAGAGGCAATTTAAAAAAAGTAGGTACCTACGATACGTAGGGTTGACTGCACATATTTTTTTTTACTTTCGTCTAGTTTTTTACTAATAAGTTTGTTCGCCAGATTAAATACATATAACTATATAAACATTATAAGTGTAATAATCTACGTTCTAATTCTAATTCACTCACTCGTAACTGATTTATCAAGAAACGTTTGACGTTTTGAAGTTTATGTTATTTGCCATATCACGCCTGCGGCGCCTGCCTATCAAATTTTTTTTTTTGATTTTATTTCAAAAGTATTCTTAACTCTAAACAAGCTAGTACAGTCAAGTGCATTTTTATATATAATTTTGCATTTGACTATACTTAAATCTTTAACAAGACCAAAGTTGCTAATGAAGATTTGAAAGCAAACGAAAATATCCTACCAAACCGACTCGCTTGAATATAGATGGGCCCCTTGCGAATGACCTCAGAGGATGGATTATTTGCTAAAATTTAATGCAATCAAACTGAGACGTTTTCGTGTACTGTCGCAGATGAATAAAATACGAATGCAGATTAAAAAGTAAGTTTTGAAGGCTATCACTATGCAGCCTCTTAGAGGAACCATAGGAAAGGAACTTCCTGGACTCCTCCGTCACTCCGCGTAGTGTTAATTGTGTTCTTTCCCACAGGCTCTAAGTTAAAAGTTCTCCTTGGCTGTAGTTTCTCCTGATGAATCAGTCAAATGTGTACAGTAGCCCTACAATGAGCTGCCTCTACGTTATTAACGCGCGTTTACTATGTATCCGCGTTTTAGCCTGTAGGTGTTTAATACAACTTGCTCACGCTCAGAGATGCGAGAGTACCCTTTGATTTCGTTCGGTGATGAATGAATATACAAAGGAGTATGTGTGGCTGCTCACGCGTTTCCGCTACTGCAGCTGTGGCCGGATCGCATCCCACAATGATGAGACAGTCGTTGCACCGTCATTTGGGGACGTTGTTGAGAGGCTATTGAAGGAAAAGAGAAAATGGTGACCCAGCGAGAGCACTCAGACAGGCTCCCCCTGGGTGCTTCTTGCCCCTGGGTGCCTCCCCCAAATTGGACGAAAAGTGGAGGCACCCTCTCCAGACTCGTCACAAAAAATAAACTCGGGCAGGCTGGGTCGAGAGAGAGAGCTGCAGGTGTCAGCCGTCTGGCGGCTGGTTTCGTTCGGTGTACAGTCTTTTCCAATATTGTAGTCTATGAGGGCCAGAGTACGGCACAAATTAACTTTTCGGTCGCAGAGGACGTGGCACTCGCGGGTCGTTTCACGCTAAATTTGTTTCTCTGTAATGGCACTGTAAAATACCCAACTTCCACAATTTATTTAGCTGCGACCTCGCCGTTCAACTTGTAAATAAGTTTATTTGTGACCTTTACAGCTATAAGTGCTAAGATTATGTTTCTTAGGGAAATTTCTTTGAGAATAAAGTAATCTACATTGGTAAGTAGGTACCATCACTCACCAAGGGTTCCGTACTATTTTGTGAATATTTCAAGAGTATATACCCGTTGCTGTTATTAATATAGCAAAATACGGCAATAAATCACGTTTAGGTATTGTATCATTGGCCTCTGACATCTATAAAAGATGCTTCAAGCAGCGTCCAAAGAGGTTCGGCACTTACGTATTGTATAGACCACCTTTTAACCTTTTGGACGCCAATGAGTCCAATGACTGATATATTGGCACCGCAGGTTCAACGCCATGTGGTGACGGCAGTAAGAATACATTTGTCACCACCCCAACTCCTCCTGCGGGTGTCGTAAGAGTCGACTAAGGGATTGAAGTGTCACTGACCATTATTTGATAAAAGATTGATGATACTGCGATCGCCAATCCGCTTGCCCAGCGTGGCGATTATGGGCATTTACCTCCTAATGCGTCTCTACGCATAGTTAATAGGAGAGGCCTACGTCCAGCAGTGGACTATCATAGGCTGATGGTGGTGGTTCAACGCCAAAGACAGATATAGGTGGGTCAATCACTTTTTTATGTCACTTGTTGCCATGGCTACGATCTCCTGGGTCACCCTTAAAATCACAGTTACATAGCATTAAAATTGACAAAACTTTGAATTTTTTGACAGTTATGTCGCCCTTCTAAGGTGGGTCACCCATTAATCATGATAAATTCTTTTTAAAATATTTTGCGTAAGCGCCAGCTGTTTCTAAAATGTAGCTGTTGTTGCAGTGAGTAACTGATTATCAAATACCCATATCTCACAAAAGGGTCAAAATTCTTTTCGTTATTTTATTTTGTGTCCCTAAAAAACGTGTGGCAGTGGTAATTTTTGTATGAGATGATGTTTTGCTTTCAATTCCTGATGTATGGATTAAAATCTATTAGCGTAAAAATGAAATAGAAGTGCACCGAATTTTTTTAATATCCCGAGTCGAAACAGCAACTAAAAGCGTGACAGAGTGGTATGAAACAAGACAACGAAAATAATTTTGACCCAAAAACAAGATAAACATCATTGCACTATTGCAATTGACAAATCTGGGAATTCCGGACGGATTGCAGCCCTACACACGACCATCCCTTGTTCGTGTCAATTTAAGTGTTAAATCTTAAATATCGCTTGAATGCCGTTTCTAGTATATTATGTCGTTATTAACAAACTGATATAATTATAATATGCGAATATTTTTACTATCTAGTTAATTACTCTATTCTGGAAAATACAGCCTGCTGACGGACAGCCAAATGGACGGCAGAGAAGTCTAAGTACCTAATAAGAGACGTATATATAATTTCAATAAAATAATCGTATAGGTGCTGCACTATTATCCCGATATTTCAGATTGTTTGCAGAATTCGATAACGCTCCAAACGCGCGACATCCACTTTAAAATCCGAAACTACTCGACATTTCTAAAGTAAAAACCAATTCCTGAACGCACCCGTCAGCCAACTTTTGGCGGGAACCGCGACGCAATAAAAACCTTATAAAATTCGTAATGGGAAAACGTGCGGGAGTTTTCCTGTTGAATTATGAATTGTAACGAGCACGCCCCTTTGTATCGAGTCGAGTCGAGTCGAGTCAAAGTGCACCAAGTTTCGAGTTGTTTCTTTTGCGCCTGTCGCGCTGCGGTGGCGGTTTCGAAAAGTAACATTGTAATGGCGTCGATTCTCGAGTTTCGAAGTTGGGGAGGTTTTTAATTGCGTTCGCTCTTGCGAATGTGAATAACGAGATTCGAGACCGAGTATGTACAGTTCATTTTTAAACACATTTTTTTTTTCGAATCGGATTTCGGTCCCATAGTGGAGGTTCATCAGTATGACCTCAGAAGTAACTCTCTAAAGTTTGAAGGGTGAATGAAAAATCATTCTGTATAGTAGTTACTCGTAACTTACATTTCAAAGACAAACGGGTCTTCATCGCGGAAACTTACGTTTAATTGTATCCTGACGTTTCGGGCATGACGTTATAGGTACCCGTGGTCGCAGGCAGACTGGCGAGAGAATGTATCAACCCTTCGAGCTGTTTCTCTTTAAAATAAGAGTTAATAAGAGTTAACAGGATAATAGTAAAACTTTAAATCAATACTAGTTAACTTGTTATCAGTATTCGGCTGCCCTATGCAGAAATCAAGTATCTGTGTTTTGTCAAATTTTACAGGAGAGCGAAAAAACTTTTGTTTTAGATTTTTCTTGATTACATGTTTACTAGTTAAATTATAGCATTTATTATGGCCGTTTTTTATTATGCAATATCATTAATAGTGTACTATATTTATTTTTTCAAAATATGAGCACAATCATTTTAAAACGCAAAAACAGGTTTCTGCCTAGAATGCAATAATATAATTTTAAAGCTTTTCTACAAAGAAACAAGTATCTGTTTATGTTTTCGTGCTTTGGTAGGCTTCTTGTTGATAAGTTTATAAACACAAGCATGTTTTATACTACGTTTTAGATGCCTATAATTTAGTGTATGTTAAGATATCATTAATAGTGTACTATATTTATTTTTCAAAATTATGAGCACAATCATTTTAAAACGCAAAAACAGGTTTCTGCCTAGAATGCAATAATACAATTTTAAAGCTTTTCTACAAAGAAACAAGTATCTGTTTATGTTTTAGTGCTTTGGTAGGCTTCTTGTTGATAATGTATGAGTTTTTTTTCTGGAACAATGTATTTCTGACAAAAATACTTGAAAATTTAAATCAATTACTTAAATTGTAGAAAACACCTTACATATCTAACCAAAAAATAAATACGAACCCGACAGTCTATGGAGTATATCTGGACGCACGCGTGGAAGACGTAAAAATAAAAAGTTATAGTTTTGTTAATTAAATCTGCAAATGGAGGAATAAGTACCTTTATTGTATAAACTTATTCTAAATTATGATATAAACACACAAACAAAGAAATCTTATCTAAAATAAAAACGAATAATCTAAATAGAAAAGGTAAAAATACATTTAATAAAAAATACTTACCTTAAAAAAAAAACCCTTGTAAAAAGAATACCCCGTCGAGCAGGTCTGTCTGCGGCATGGACCCCATGACGCAAATTAACATATTTATATATTATGCATTTATATTTTTATTTACACCTGGTACAGAACATAAAGATAAAGGTGTCCATATACATCAACCTTATTCAAACATCTGTACTACCTAGTTTACATTCCTCTATTCAATCAGAGTGATTGTGAATTTTCTTGTTGTGCATTCAAAATAGTTGCTAATTATTTGGCATTAAAGGCATTAACTTTCCCAAAATCTCTTCTTTTTGCTGTTCTGACATCTCTACCTCTTGAGACATTCATTTTTAATTTAGTAATTAAGAAGAAGAAATCCACTACTTTATATTTATTCATTAAAATTATTTTTATAAAATACAGTCCTATGTCCGTTTCTGACGCAACCTTCCACCACGTTTTTCACTAACAAATTCCTTAAGGTGTAAAATTTATTATTATTCATCACATTTAGCTAGTGGTAGAAACTACTCCAATTCTTGAATTTTACCCTAGTTATTATTTTCTAAACATATAGAAACTATCTGTTTTGCCCTATGCCGAGCATTTGAATAAAATTATTCCTTATATATATCCTATTATTTGCGTCTTTTCATTATAAATAATTTATACGCCAGGAAAACACTTCAGTTATCAGATAATAAGCACTTAAATAACACTTCTCGTATACGACCTATGACTAACAAACGTATGAAAAACAGGCAGATTCAAAAGTTTAATTTAAAAAAGGTACCACAGGACAATTTCTACCCGAAATTCAAATACTTAAGTATAAATGTAAGGTTTTGGTATCCTAATAAAATGAAAATTTCTAAGCTAAAGTCAAGTAACTTAGCGATCTATATCAATATTTCTACGCTGAAGTCAAGTAACTTAGCGATTTATATCAATATTTCTACGCTGAAATCAAGTAACTTGGCAATCTATATGAATTTCAAATATCTTTCGCAAGATACTTGATTTCAAGATAGAATTAGGGTATATACTTGACTTTAGCGTAGAATAACCCGTTGAAAAAAGATACTTGGATTCTTTAAAGTTCTGTAACTACAAAACTATTCAGTAGTAAAAAATAAATAAAATACTGAAAAATGTATTTTAAAACAGTGAATCGAATAATGTAAAAAAAAATTTTTGATAAATTTCGAGATACTTGATTTCTGCGTAGGGCAGCCGTATTATTACTAGAGAGTTTATATAAACGTAAAGTAAATTGGGTAAAGTAGATTAGATATTAATTAAACTGTTACTTTTAAGGAATTATTGCGATACCCTATCAGGGTCCATGTATTGTATTGCTACGTATATGTATACCTACTACACATTGCAGGCAAATAAAAATCTATGTATCACACACATTTTTTTATAAATATTATGTAGTTCAATCGATTAAATAATTTGTACCTGTTTCTTATCTCTACTATTCCTATTCCTATAAAATACCAATATGGCTATAGGTATCTACTGACTAGAATAGCAAGTACTAGTTTCATGGAAATTTATTCATTGTAATTCTTCATTTCGTTCACGTGTGAAATCACGTCAAATACAATAAAGCTTTAGATTCGGCTCACGTACCCACTCAAAAGCGGTAAAGGATAATTCGTTTTTGGAGTTACAATTTCGCTAAATGTGTTTATCCCTAACCCGTGAAACACTTAACATATTTACCGCTAATCATTTGAGTAACAAGCTCCTAATTTAATCTGAAAATGCATTTAAAAATCCATTACGAAGCTCTTAAAATCCTTGCCCGAATCATTTATAAACCCAGGCATCGAGCTTTATCCCATTCAGTTGTTTCAATCGTTCTTTCTCATTCGTTCAAGTGAGCAGGGAATGAAAGAACGATAGGTGATGAACGGTAGAAATCTCCATTTGTAATTGGGGGTGGACCGTGTGAAAACGTGCAGTTTTTCGAGACTTAACAGGGTCCCTTTTTTCGCCTCGGGCCGAATCCCAGGGTATTAAAACTTGTATATCGGATTAGACGAAATTACTAAGTGCTAGATAGAGTTAAGAGGGTATGTTGAAATGTATGGACGGTTCGCTGGATCCAATCTCTGCTTAGCAGATCTTTTTCTGATTTACCGCTTTCATTGTGAGCTGTTTATTGGATTCTGATGCGATAGTCTGCCGTATTTCTGAAGATATACCGTTACGTCTAGCAATACTATAATAAAACAGCTTTTATGTTTACAATATTAATGTTAATAAAATTATTAATATTAATATTGTTACAATATTAATATTAATAATTTTATTGATCAACCTATTTTCTCAGTTATAAACGATTCTTGCCAATCATTTATCGTTATGGTGTTTTCCATGAAACTTATATAATTTCTATAGAAAAGTAGCTTAAAAATGTTCATTATTCTACATATTCCCCCACTTCACTTCCAAAAACACGTGACCAGATGAATGAGATGTCCGTTTACGCTCATGTAATATAGGTCACAGCAGAGGGCTATGTCCAGCAGTGTACCTACTAGTACTAAAATACGCTGATGATCACTAGCTACGTAAACGATATCTTCTTCTTCTTCTTCCGTCCCTGGTCCCATTATCTGGGGTCGGGTCTCCTCACTCTACGGCGCCAGGTTGATCTGTCCTGGGTTGTCGGTTTTGGCAATTGGGCTTTCTTAAGGTCTCTTTCGATGTTTGACCACCAGGTCGATGGCGGGCGGCCTCTCCCTCTCTTTTGTTCTGGCAAGCTTAATGCGATTTTCACTATATGGTCTTCATCACGCCTCATGATGTGGCCATACCATCTAAGGCGATTTTCCGTTATTTTGTCTGTGATTGGCGCTACTTTAAAGCTCCCCCGGACGTATTCGTTCCGAATTCTGTCCAACCTGGTCACCCCACCCGCCCAGCGCAGCATCTTCATTTCATTTACATGTGCTATCTGTTCATGCGCTTTTTTGACTGTCCAGCATTCGGAACCGTACACAGTGGGGATAGGTGTTGATCCGATACATATGGTTTCAGGAGTTGTATTTCCGCTAAAGGGACATTTCATGTACTCCGTCTTGCTTCTGCTAACCCGGAGTCCGTACTTCTCTAAAGAGTGTGTCCACGTATTTAAATTTTCTTGCAAGTCTTTTGCAGTATTTGCCGCCAGTACTATATCATCGGCATATAGTATGGTCCAGGGCAAAGGTGCTGGGATATGGTTTGTTAGATAGTCCATTACTAGGTTGAATAGAAAAGGGCTTAAAGCAGATCCCTGATGGACACCCACTTTGACCTCGAACGCGTTACTTAATCCTGCCGGTGTCTTGACTTGTGTACTGATATCGCTGTACATATCTTGAATTATTAATATATATCTTTCCGGTACTTTTTGTGCTCTAAGGGCCTGCCACACGAGGTCGCGGGGCACTCTATCAAAGGCTTTTTTGAGGTCGATAAAGGCTAGATGTAAATCTGTTTTGTTTATTCTATGTTTCTCCATCAGGATTCTGACTGCCTGAATAGCATCAGTAGTTGATCTGGAAGGTGTAAAGCCGAACTGATTTTGGGATACATTCGTAATAGGAGACAGGCGCTTATTTATGATACGTTCCCAGATTTTTAGCGTGTGTGAAATCAATTTTATGCCTCTATAGTTTTCACATTGGGTTACATCCCCCTTGTTTTTGTAAAATGGCAGCAAATAACTTTGGCGCCACGATTTTGGAATTTGGTTGGTGACTAATATAGCGTTAAACAGTTTCGTTAGCCAGTTAACTGCCGTGAGGCCGAGTCGTTTCCATAGGTCGGCTGGTATCTCGTCTGGTCCTGCTGCTTTCTGGTTCTTCATGCTAGCTAATGCAAGTTTCACTTCATGCGAATCTATTTCCGGTAAAGGCCCACAGACAGGTTCGAGTTGGGCGGGGTCTTCGTGAGGGAATTCTTCATTCAGTAAGTGTTCATAGTACTGTTGCCAACGGCGCCTAATTTGGATATTATCCGTTAGTACGACTTGCTCCTTGTCTTTTATATATCTATTCATTTTGATGTCCATTGTAGCCCAATGTCTTTGTTTAGCTATTTTAAGTACATCGTTTTCTGTTTTAGCTGACTCTAATCTCTCATAAAAAGCTCGATTTGCATTCGCTCTTTGTACACGTAAACGATATGAGGATAACCAAAAATATAACCTACAAAATATGTAGATACATCTAGAATATTCTTCACTCCCGCTCGTAATCTGCGAATCGCTGCCACGTTCAGAAACCTCCCGTTGAATAAAAGATGGGCGACACGTGTCTAATGCACTCATCAATTATTACCGGTTTTGGAACGGCTCCTTTACGGCTGCGTTCCGTTTCAACTCAGAATCCCGGAATTTTGATCGCAGCGTTTTGTTTACGGTGTTCGTTTGGCTTGTGAGTTTTGGCGTTTCGTTCGTTGGATTCAAATCGATTTCGAGCCTAAGCTTTGATTCAGATCTTCCCGCTAAACCTGATAACATCTAGTGATTTGATTGGTCACTATTAAAACATCATATTATCATTATTTATCATAGTTTAAACTATGATAAATAATTAAATTAGAATACGGTATGATCGGGTAATTGGATATGGGTTATTGTCTTAGTAGACATGAATGCTTCATTATTCAATATTCTCACAATAATATATGTCCTGAAAAATTATTCAAACATATGAAAATCTGTTTTTTTTTTATATCGGGCACCCGGGTATAACATTTTTATTTATTCACTACGTATTCTGCTCATTAATGGGTATCTAACTATCCACATTTTAATCTAAAACTTGCTTAAATAGAAAGATAATCCAACAAATCCAAGGCAAATCTTCGATCCGTTGCATTTAAATCCAAGAAAATTCAATACCGTTACACAAACAACATTGGAGAGTTTACCTATCCGCCAGGATTCTTGCCTGGTCAACAGGACTCGTGTAAATTGATTGAGTCCTACACCACAACCACGGTAACTTTTACCTTCAATCTTGTAAAAAGCAAGCGATTTGCAACCTTGCACACGTGAGATAAGGGATGACCGATGTTTCGAGGCGGTAAAGAAGTCCCTTGTAATTCCCTATGGATATTGGACTCGCATTCAAATCGAAGCCGGGTTTATTTGCCCTTTTAAATGGAACGTATGTGATTTTGTAGTGGTTTTTTTCTCGACGGTTTGGCTTAGCCGATAGCCGATAGGTGATACCTACGGACAATAGACGTACAGCCGAACAGGCACACCGAGTGAAAATAATGCATATTTTCCATGCCATGTTCGAGTTTCAAAAATATCATTGTTAGCTTATAAAAAAACCATTTTAACTTATATAAATGCTTCTCAAATTCATGAAAAATAACTTTCATAATTATATGATATTAATTTCAATATCGTTGGCACCAGTTTACATAATAATGTGTTAGGAATTTAAAAGATTGTGCCAAAAAAAATGAAACATAATAATACTATTAAATTAGTATTTTTTTAATTATTTATAAAATATAAAAGTTCTAAATGGTCGTAATAGGTCCTCTGGAAAATCAAATTGGTAGTAAAAAATGGACCGAAATATATTATTTTATATGTGTGGATGGTCAATACACACCAACATTCTTGCCACCTTTTCTGACAAGTTGGATTGCCACAATATCATTTAATAGAAAAGTGAAATTCCCTAGGGAGTAATAGAAATGTCAGTACGTCATTTAATAATGTTATTTCTTAAAACTTATTTTTTTGTCGGCAAGTGTGATGAAAAACATTGTATGCATCACGGTCGGTAAGCGGAATACTAACTCGAGTCATAAAAGCCCTCCGCCTAACGGCGTCGGGCTTCTCACACTCTCGTTAGTAATTCCGTACTTACCTCCCTTGATGCACAATGTCCTATTAATTTATGTTTATTATTCTATAAGCATTCACATTCTGATTTTATTTATATTTTTTTTGGACTTGTAACACTGCGATCAATAAATTTCAGTTCCCAATCAAGTCCGCCATCTTAAAAATTACTTCCTCTAATTTAATGTGTATAAAACAAATAGCAGTACCATCACAATCAGTTCTTCAGGGGTCTTATTTGTCTCGTAAAGGGTCCCTTTCTCTGCCATTAATATTGACAATGAACAAATGAGGTAATTCTACAGAGGTCCAGGAAAGCCGGTGGCACTGATGGACGAGATAACCTGGTTAATTATGGTGTTTTAGGGACCAGGGCAATTTCTTTGGATAGTCTGAAAGTAAATAATCTTGTCTTCTAAATTATAAATACGTTGAACGTATTGCGAAAACACAAATCAAATTATTTATTAACTAAATATTTTGATTTGTACTTTTTATTTTGCCCCAGTAGTCACACTACTTAATACTACATACTGTATATAATTTATAAATGTTAGATGTCATATACCAAAGAAAAACGACCAAGATCACCTAACGTCCGAGGTGGGGATCAAACCCACGTACTCAGCTTTCGCGGCTGATGCCTGTACCCCTCGGCCACTCGGTCTTAAGACAAAGTAAAATAAATCTAATATGTATAATTTATAAATACGTCCTAAATTATACATAAAACGTTTCGCGCGAAAGCTGAGCCAGAGATACGTGGGTTTGATCCCCACCTCGGACGTTAGGTGATCTTGGTCGTTTTTCTTTGGTATATGACATCTAATATTTATAATTTATATAGTATTAAGTAGTGTGACTACTGGGGAAGAATAAAAATTACAAATCAAAATATTTACTTAATAAATAATATGATTTGTGTTTTCACAATACGTTCATTCTTGTCTTCTATTTCTTATTACCTATGTACCTACGTAGTTTTTTTAAATGAATTTTATTACCAATAATGATAAACATTACAATTTATAATGACACTATTTACACAGAGATTATTATAATACTTTCTTCGGTTACCGCGAGGATTACACATGAAATAAAACTATGAAAACGGATAAACTCGCGTATATTCATTAAATAACTTTAACTTCATCCCGACGTTTCGAACACTTTACAGGGTTCGTGGTCTGCGGGCGACTGACAATGGAGGAAATTCGATAGATCTGCCTCCATCAAAATA